>JACEGR010003302.1:0-107861 GCA_014170235.1 Listronotus bonariensis
GCAAGCATAGAATTTAGTACTTTTTTGGTAATTTTGTTTTTTTGACAGAACTTTTGCTATAAGCGCTCACTTGAGAAACGTTTTTCTAAATTTTATAAAATGGGTCATATGAATAAAAAGAAGCAAATGCGTATACCTATAAAAATTTGAAGTAAATGCTTTTGCTTATAAGTATAAGCAAATGCTCATGATATAGAAAAATAAAGCAAAAGCATTTGCTTATACTTAGAAGCAAAAGCATTTACTTTAAATTTTACAATTTGCTTCTTTTTATTTATATGGCCCAATGTCAAAAAATATTTCTGCATTTATTTATTTTTTCCGTTTGGGCGGTAGAATATGTCAATATAATTTAAAGATAAATTTAAAAATGTATATATTATACAAACAAAAGCATAATATACCAGGATAAGAAAGGTGGGGAAAAAAGCTACTACAGATACCTGAGGCTAGAAAACACGATCTAACCCAACTCACCTTTGTCAAAAAGTGGATGGTTTTGGAGATACAGGGTGACAACAATTTATTCTGGTTTTGTTTTTTTATAAATCATTTTGGTAGTAATAGGTCTGTTGCCACAATCTTTGACTAAAAGGGGGTTTTAGAAGGTAAGAAATAAGAATTTACTATTCATTTTATTATTAAATTTAGAGGGCGCCACCTGCGGTGTCTTACACAAAAACGTAACAACCTTTTTGAGTCACTTTGTATGTAACTTTTTTAATTTTTTTTTACATATTTTTTTCATATAAAAGGTATACTTGGTAAATATTAATTTAAACAGCACTTTCTGTATAACCAGGTGTAAGCTATACAGGGTGTTTTAGGATAAGATGCTTATCTTTAAGGGGAAGGATTCTTACGTGATTTTTAGAAAAAAGTTTATATAAACTTTTGTCCTAAATGGCTTAACATTTGAAATACAGCGTGGTAGCAAAGCTTATTTTTTTAAAACTTTTCTTCGTATACTACGTACTAAGTATACCTATATTATGTAAAATATGTTGATATAAGAAATTTGTTTTAAAGTAACATACAGAGTATTTTAAAAACATTATTTGGTTTTTAATTTGTTTTAGTGACATTTATAACAATTACATAGGTTGACTAGATTTAGATTTAAAAATGACTTGTTTTCTAATAAAATATCATAATTTGCAGAGTTTTATTAAAAACATCGTATCTCTTCTAAAACTAAACATAACGAAATAAGTCAAAAAGAAAATGTTAGGACCCCACATGTAACTTTATCAAATAATTGTCAGTATTAGAATTAACAGCCCCAATATCTTACAAGGTGTTTATAAGTTATGTTAAAAAACACACATTGATTCAGCCGGTACATTAGCGCCCTATACATTACACATCATTGAAAAAATTCAGCACATTCCCAATTAAATTTTCTATAAAATGGCAAAAGAATTGTAAAAATCGGATTAAAAACAAAAAAGTTTTAAAGTATCAAAACTTAGCAGAAAATCCAGGGTGCCGGTATTTTGTCCGGGAGTTTATTTTTAGGCCCAATCACAATTTATGAATTCCTACTGCGTGTCGGCACCTTCATGGAGTTGAAGCGCAGTAGCAAATACGGACAGTATCACCTTTATTTACCTCTTTAAACCCTACGTGAGTTTGGTGCTGCAGTCTGGGAGGAATTTAAAAGCATGCAAATGCATAAGCGGTTTGTGAATTATTACTGCGTGTCAGCGCCTTCATGGAGTTGAAACACAGTAGCAAATACGAACAGTATCACCTCCCTTTACCACTCTAAACCATACGTAAATTTTGTGCTACAGTTTGGAAGAAATTTAAAAGCATGCAAATGCATAATTTTATTTCGAATGAAATTTAACCTGGTAACAAAAGGTCTGTGCCCAAAAGCATTACAAATCAGTCAAAGTAAATCAAACAGCTCAAATACAGTGAGATAATTAAGACATAACCATTTTAAGAAAAAGTCATAGTTTATGAGTTCGTTTTGGAAATGTTGTTATTACATATTCGGTTTCATTTAAAGGACAATTTATAATATTTATTATTTATTAAGCCATTAAATATTTTAACTTTTAATTAAAATTGATACGAGGCATTACAAAATAATGTTTGCAAAGCCAAAAATCTGACAAAACATTATACAGTGCTTGTCTAAATTCAGGACCTCATCTCCTAACTTTTGAATTGTTTGGTATTTTTTCATGAAAATTTGAGGACTTTAGTGCGACAACATAAACCAAATTTTAGACAGAAAATGACAGATATAAATGTCAAACTCACAGCTGGGCGCCATTTTAAAAAGAAAAATTAAATGGAAAATTGGGTCTTGTGGCACATCATTTTAAAGCTCCCGGCGAGTACTTTATAACACCAGAATATAAAGTCGATACCTACCTTTACCTACTACAAAATGGTGGTACTTTGAAAATTACCTGAATACCTCATTTAGATGGCCGTATTTCCCTGTGGTATTTCCGAATCTGATAAAGTTAGATACATTTAATGTGGTATTTTCTTAAAGCTCTTTTAAGGATTTATTTAATGGTAATATTGGTGATACTATACAGGGTGAGGACAAAAATCATAGATTTTTTAAAGACGCACCCTGTATATTATATCACCATTAAAAAGATATCTAAAAACCTTTAAGAAAAAAACACATTAGGTGTATCTAACTTTATTAGTTTTGGAGATATGGCCATCGAAATCAGGTATTTATGTAATTTTTAAAGTACAGTTTTTTGGGAGGTAAGGTATTCACTTTATATTCTGGGGTTATAAAGAACTCCTCAGGAGCTTTTTATTTAAAAAACAAACATTGATACACTACTTTAAGGTTATAAACCACGTTTAAAATTCACATAAAACTAAAAGAAAATAACCGTATGATTCAATTAAATGCAATAAAGCGGTAATTCCTACGCAACATTTGTGCTGGCGCATAGTAGTATTTTTACAGTGTTCTAAAATAAAAACTCCCATTAAATCCTCCTGCATTTCAGCACGGTAAGTGTTGTGGCGTAGTAGGAATTCATAAAACGCTGTCTGGACATTTGCATAATTTTATGTAAAAATTAAGATTCTTTTAAATGACTTGTCTAAAAGCTTGTAAATTATAAGAAATGTTCAATATCGATAAATTAATGTTTTCTTAATATTTGTTTTTACAGATTGTACTTTGGGATGCATTCACGAAATGACATTTTGTGTATATAATTTTAAATATTTTAAAAATAACAGGCTTTTGGAGTAAATTATGTCGGGTCAAGATATAACTAATTTTTAAGATAAAGGTTAAACAAAGGTAAAATAATTATACTAATATTATTCTGCAAAACACAATGAACTCTTATACTATTTAAAATTAATTTGGTCATAAGGTAGGTAAATAAATCATAACAAAAACTGAATACACTATTGGTAAGGTTATTTATTTTTTCATTCAAGCTTATTAATATTCTTTTGAATAAATACATTTTTTTTATAATGTAATAACAAGCCGTAGTACGAACATCTAATAAGGCATATTAAAATAAAGCATTTAATTTAGTTAAACGCCCCTTTTAACTTTATCGTAACATGTCATATAAAAAAATGGATCCACACTTAACTGAGAACATACATTTCTCCGAACGTTTGAAATAAATTAACAACAATTTTTAATGGCAAAATAGTGAATGAAGGTTTGTTGGGTCGAAACGTCGCATGAATGTAAAGTGTGATATATCGTTGTAATGCGCAATTAAAAAAATAAAGATGATGATGACGGCTTAAAGATTTCTAAAATTAATGACACAATTTTGTACTAACGGAAAAAGTTGCTATGATTGTGTTATTTAATTTAAAATATCTTTGTAAATAAATTTTAAAAAATAAAGAGAAATCAAGTGTTTTGCCATATTTTGTTTTTTTTTTTTTCAGATAATTCCGGAACAGCTGTAAATTTTTAAATATTTAAAACGAAATATTGTTAAGCATAAGAAGGCGCAACTTTGCCCCAATTTAACCAACCCTTCTCTTACCGTTTGCGAGATCCTAACTTTGGCCTGGCAAATTTGTAACAGTCTGTATTTTCGAAAATACTGTTGAAAAAATATATGACTTCTAGATACTAACCTTTAACAGTAGAGATATGTAACTGATATTAAAACTATTTTAATAGTCTTCTTCATAACCATATTCTCCATATCCATATTCATCACCACCTACTTCATCTTCATGATGTTGCTTTAGCATCTCTAAAACGCCCATTTCATTTGCTGACTCCTCAGGTTTCCCCTGTTCCTCGTCGAAATAGTCATCCATGTCCTCTTCTTCTGACACTGAAAAAATGATATAGTGTGTCTACTCAAGTTCGCACTATAACACACTTTTATTATTTATTGAAGACTGTGGGGAAAAACCGGACAAGTCCATTCTGGCTAAAATATTTTCTTCACGAAGTCGTATGCGTACAGTCCGAAACACATTAACGTCCCTATAAGAATTTTGCACACTTGCCGACGACGTGTTTTTAAGCGAAAAACAAACAATTCCCGATTTGTTTAATTGTTGCTTCAAAATGAAATTTGGACTTGTCCTGTTTTTGCCTTAAAGTTCTTAATTTTACAAAAAAATATATATTTTTTAAAGCATTGGAATTTAATTTTTGTTAGTGGTTTACGAAGTGGTATACGACGTACCTCAAAAAAATGAGTTCAGCTTGAGTGGAAAGTACCTTTATTTTTCACAATATACAGGGTGCGTCAGAAGTCTGACAAAGCTCATTTACTTTTTTCGTAGGTATATAGCAAGGCATAATCCTCACATTTTAAAAATATTTTGATGTATACAGGAAATATTGTAGTTTCTTTTCGAAAATTGAAAATTTAGGAAATTTTTTATAACGCTACCATTTTCCCAATTTCGATTATCTTTTGCCTGGGTAGGCAAGTACCTAATTGACCACATTTATACATTTTATTAATAAAATGTATTTTGATGATACAGGGTGTCAAAAAACATAGGCAAACTTAAAAAAAATTAAAACCTTCAAAACTTCCTTACTTTAAATGGAATACCTTTTTATTTTCTTTTATCGTTGGTTTAGGCCTTTTAATACCTATACATTTCCTTAAGGTTTCCCTAAACCTAAGTCAAGTACTTCCTGCAATATTTTTAGTTTTCTTTTTTGGTAAAATATTAGTTTTAAATGGGACACCCTGCATTTTTTTATCATTACTCCGGGCCTTTTATTATTTATACATTTCCTGAGGGTTACCCTATACCTTAGTCAAATACATTTTGCATTTTTTTTTTTAATTATAGTTACACTTTAGGATACCTTATTTTTACTGATAACATAATTTAACTTTTAAAACTAATATTTAGAAAAAAAAATATTGCAAAAGCAACTTGACTTTGTATAAGGAAACTCTAAGAAATTGTATAAATACTTAAAGACCCTAAGCAATAATCTAAGAAAATACAGAGTGTCCCATTTAAAACTAATATTTTCTGGTAAAAAAAAAGAAAATTAAAAATATTGCAAAAACTACTTGATTTGGGTATAGGGCTACCTTAAGAAAATGTATAGGTATTAAAAGCCCTGAGCCAATGATAAAAAAACATATAGGGTGTTTTATTTAAAATACCACTGGTTTCTAGAAACCCTGTACAATAAAAATGTATTTTATTAATAAAATGTACAAATAGGATCTAACAGATTATTTCATGCCCAGACAACTTAAAAAAATTAAAATTGGAAAAATGGTAGCTAAAAGTAATGTCCTGAATTTTTCATTCTTCGAAAAGAAACTACAATATGTTAAAAAATTAACCCCATATAACCTATAACAAAAAAGTATTAGAGTGTAAAGAGGAAATAAACAAAAATATAAAATACAGGGGGATCCCTTTAAAAAACATAACTTTATACACTCACACTTTTGTAAGCAACCCTGTATACATCAAAATATTTTTAAAATATGAGGACTATGCGTAGCTATATACCTACGAAAAAATAAATAATTTTTTTTTGGATTACGAGTTAATGAGCTTTGTTACACTTTTAACTCACCCTGTAGACAATATTTAATTTTAATTGTTTCTGCCATAACGAGGCAAATCTAGGAATTTCGCTATTTCAGTTATTAGACTTCCTTTACATATTACATTTCAAAATAGGTATGCACTAATGTACCGGGTGTTAAGTTATAAATTTACACCCCCATAACTTTTAGTTTTTAATTGTACACTAATTTACCTTCCTTAATTAGCTTTTAAAATATGGCCATGCAAATCTAAAGAATACTTTTTTACTTATTAATAAACTTACATCCCTCGAATTTTTTTATTTTTTAACATATAAAAGAAATAAAAACACAATTTTGTTAGGATGATTCTGTAGTATCTTTTATAAGAATTCTTTTTTCTCTTTAGATCTACAGAGAACGACAAAAAGTATGTTGTTGTATGTTATATCACCATTTAAAAGATAATTTAAAGAGTGTTACAAAGATAACATATTTTATGGGTCTATCTTTTTAGAAATCATATAATATCGGTTTTAGAAATATGGCCATATATAAAATTATTGGGTAATTACCATAAAATAACCTACCTACATAATTTAAGGGTTTTTGTAAAAACAACCAATGTCATTTTTAACATAGTGCTAAAGTTTTTTCCTAATTAAAATAAAACTAATTTTTATAAAACCTTCAAATATATATTTTTAAATGCCCAAAATACAGCTACATATATTTACGAACATATTACAAAAAATATATAGAGTTAGCCACATAGGTTTATTAAAGTTTTTTTTTAATATCCTAACCATACTGAAAACTTGACATTGGCTGTTTTAAAAAAAAACCCTTTAATTAAAATTTACACTTATTTTTAGGTTTGGATGACCATATTTCCAAAACTAATAAAGATAGACTACATATATCAATGTAGTATTTTTAAAGCTCTTTAAAGGATCTTTTTTAAGTGATATAATATACAGGGTTTTCCATTTAAAAAAAAAACATTTTTGTCCTTCCCTGTATATTTTAAGAGATAATAAAAATTAAATTATTAATTGAGAAAGAACAGAATTAACCCAATAAACTGATAAAATTATTTACTTCGTACAATAAAAAATAAAAAGGGTGGTGTAAATTTATACTTAACACCCGGTACAAACAGACATTTTTACCGTTATCGCAAAAAAATAGATTTTTCTGTAAACGAACAAGCTTGCATATAATTATTGTCTTACTTGTACTGTCAAAGATAATGGTAATTATCTCTTGAGCAAAATTCGTATTTTTGAGGTACTAAAAATATATTTGAAGATTGCATTTACGTTTTAGACCATGCAGAGCTTTATTAATTTTGTTTTTCGTGAAAGGAATAATAAAGAAGTTTTGCATAGGTACGAACTTAGGTAGAAAAACAGTATAGTATATTAATAAAAATGTATAGATGCAGTGTTTTTGCGTTAATAGGAATTTAAAAAGAATGTTTCTCTTTTTAGTACGCATATCTTATTTTCACACTTACCATTATCAACCTTTAAGGGTGTCTCTGGTTTTAACGGATTATCTGCTTTAGATTCATTTTTAATCGCTGTAGGGACTACATTGTCAAGGAAAGGAAGACCAATATCAGTTAGTTTTTTACCTTTTACCATTCTTTTAGGAGTAGGTTGTTCATTAATGGTTGATATTGAAGATAGTCGCCGTCTGAAAAAAAAGCCGGTACTGGTTATGTAATATTTACCAGTACAGGGTGTCCCATTTTGATTACAACAGCGGTGTATTGGTTATTATTAGAGATAGAACCTTGCGGTTGTAGCAAACCGTAGTTTCGGTTTTTGTAACACAAAAGATGCCATAAACAAGAAGCCATCTTAAGTTTTAGGCTACAGGGCGATTTTGAAAATTTTACATTTTTAGGTACCCTTTGTATCTCAGTTGGCTGATAACGTATTAAAAAGGTAACGGATTCGTATATAACTTTTACGTAGTTATGTAATCCATTTTTTTAAATTTTTTTTTGAAAATATTGAACAATGATGTTTTTTAAACATCCTGTATATTTGTCAAAAAATAAATTTGTCTTTTTACAAGTTTTTCAAAAATATAAAAAACTTTGGGTTTATTTTTATAAACGACAAAATTATGTTTTTTTTTGTTACATAAATCTGGGCATGTAGCACACACAAGCAACATTATTAATTTGTTAATAGTTTTTATTAAATAATTTTCTTGATTTATTGATAGCATATCTAGCATATCTAGTTTATTTTTGATTCAGAAAAACTTAAAACAAAAAATGTGTTGCTTTGGGTTAAGAACTTAGAAACCATGGTTTTAACAAACAAATTGTGTTGCACTGATTGAAAAAGTTAATAAATATAATAGAAAAATAGGTGTTTTTTAAATAAAAAATGAACAATATAGAATATACCAACAATAAATTAGGACAATTATTTAATAAAAACCCTTTACTAATTAAAAATTTTGATTTAAAAGGTGCTACCTACTTTGATTTATATAAGAAAAGAAAAAATATTATTAGGTTTAAAGGCAAAATTCAATTTAGAAAGTCGTGACGTAAGCACTACTACAGTAATCCAGCCAATAAATAAAACTATTAACTGATTTGTTTTGCATGGCATACTGCAAGATTTTGGATATGAAATATAAAAATTAGGACTTTTCTCTCATTTTTTATAAAAATAAACCTATACTTAGTGTTATATATTTTTAAAAAGCCTGTAAAAAGGCAAATTTATTTTTTGACAAATAGACTGGGTGTTCCATTAAAAAAAAATAAAACAATGGTCAATATTTCAAATACAATATTATTTGGAAAAAATCTGACTACGCAAATGCATTCAACAATTAAAATCATACAAGAACCAGTTCTTACCTTTTTGATACGTTATTAGCCAACTACGATACAAGAGGTACCTGAAAATGCATTTTTTTAAAAGTAGCTCAGAAACTAAGAGTGCTTACTCAGGTTTGCAAAAACCGCAAGGTTATATCTTTAATAATAAGTGAGATAAACCTCTATTGCAACCAAAATGGGACACCATATACAGTATATTCTTAATTATTTGCAAATAAATATAGGGTGTCCCAAAAAGTAAGGTCGTAAATAATGGGGGTGATAGAGTAAGCCAAAATAATGTTAGTATTTCACATAAAAAAGTTCTATTGCGCTTTTCTAGGGAGTTATTGACCTCCAAAGTTAGATAAAAAAATATTTTTTTTATAAGGGGTGTTTCTAAACAAATGAGAAAAGTTTTAGGAGGTGATTTTCCACCAAAAATAAAAGAAAACGTCATATGAAAATATGTCCTAAACGTCTTAGTTTTTGAACTACAGGGTGTTAATTTTTTTACATATTGTTTTCTTATAATAACTTTTATACCCATTCAGATATTTTTAAAATATTGGGAGACGCACCCTTTGCATTAGAAGACACTTTTCAGCACAGAAAAAAATGGTACGCCACTGCATTTGCTAAAATAAAAATATTTTTTAAATCCCTACTAAGTTTAGAACAAATATGATTTCTTGATTTTTTTGTTTAATGTACAGTTTTCGCGTAATTTAATATGAACCATTTTTTGGCATGGTCAGTTTGTATTCCTAATATTTAATGCTACATTAAAAACTAACCTTCGTTGTTTATTCTTTAATAAGATAGGTATTTGTATTTTACATTAAATAAATAAAGTCAATAAATAAAATTTGTTCTAAACTAAGCGGGGATTTTAAAAAAAATCCATATTTTAAAAAAATTAGTGGCGTACCACTTTCTTAAAAAATATTTCCCTTAAACCCTTTATGGATGAAACTGGTGAAATTTTTTTTTTCTTGTATGCCAAACATTGTCTTTTGGTGCAAATGGTGCGTCTCCTAAATTATTTAATAATATCTAAATGGGTATAAAAGTTAATATAAAGAAACAATAATAAAAACAATGACACCCTGTAGTTCAAAAACTAAGACGTTTAGGACTTTTGTTCATATGAAGTTTTTTTTTTTTTTTTTGGTGGAAAATCACCTTCTTAAATTGTTAGTATTTGTTTAGAAACACCCTGTATATAACTTTTAAACGGTTGCTACAGTATCGATAATATGTGGGAAATTAAATAACCTCATACGAATGCTTCTTTTCATAGGTAAGCAGCTGTGGGCGGAATGAATTATACAGGGTAAGACGACTACTTTTTCATTTACTGTAGACATTTTTGACAAAAGTGACATTTTGCCGTTTGATTCTTACGCTTACATAAAATGAATAAAAATCTCATCACCCTGTATAATCCCAACCTA
Organism: Listronotus bonariensis; assembly: GCA_014170235.1. Taxonomy (NCBI): domain Eukaryota; kingdom Metazoa; phylum Arthropoda; class Insecta; order Coleoptera; family Curculionidae; genus Listronotus; species Listronotus bonariensis. The sequence goes on from JACEGR010003302.1 coordinate 10,317, forward strand.
CTTAACAGCCGTTTACCTATAGAATCATTAGTATTAGGTGATTAAGTTGCCCAAATATGATTAAACTGTAGCAACGATTTAAAATATATAAATAAAATATTATTTTTTATTTTAACTTTTAAGGTCAATAACTTCCTAACGAAGCGGGATGGAACTTTTTTATATAAAGTACTAACATCATTTTGGCTCACTCTATCACACCTATAATTTACGAGCTTACCTTCTGTAACGTTGTACGTTGTATTTAAAACGCGAAGCCATCATTTTAGTAAGTTCGTTAGACTGAATGTGGTAGACAATGCATTATTCTTTTTTTTTTCTTCTTTAAGCATTAAGTTCGTTAGAGTTGAGCACATAATCTTTTTTCAAAATGGTCCTTTGGTTAGTGAGACCTTTCAAAGCTATTTTTGGTTTTTTCACTTTCTACGCTTTTAATGGAGTTTACATCGCAATTTTTACAAATCACAACCACAGTGAAATATTGACCTTTAAATGTCAAAAAACTATTGTTCCGCATTTAGGTATAAATAATATTACGTAAATACTTTAATTTTAAATTTAAAAAAATATTGCATTTGAAAAGGCCTCAAAATTCCTTCAATATACATAATGTATTTTACTATTTGCGACATTTTTATTACAAGCATTAAGAATAATAGTTAATAATGTAAACATCCATAACGTATATGTGTAATATATGGAACAACTATATCGCCTTTCTTTAATGTTTTTAAAATACATATTTACATTTTTATTTCATATTACCGTTTACATAATTTTACCATTCTTTGCATTCATAGGATGATTTTAAGTATCCTAATAACCTTCTAAATTGTGTGTAAATATAAATTTAGCTTTTAAACAAATAAATTTAGCAGGATACGACTAAGTCAATTATTCACAAGTGGAAAGAAAATCAACAAAAAACAATTAAACATTTAGTTATTGAAATACCTGCAAGTTAAATAAAATTTGATCTTAGCCAAAAGGCCGAGAAGCGATAAATAAAATTATTTTATTTGGTTCTTCCCAAAGTCAAAAACGATTTTTTTTTGTGAAAGATTAAAGACCAATTATTTCACAATTATGCATATTATATTTTTTACAATGTTCTCTATCACAAGTTCAAAGAACTTAAAACCTATCTAATTTCTTCTTGTTGGTTGTTTTGTAATTTAACGAATGATTTTTTTACAGAATTTTTTTTTTTGCACATCTTTGTTAGATTCCTATAATTATTATTCTTCAAAGCATTCCTTGTGTGCAGTAAAGCATTAAGTCTTCCAATTTTATCGGTCTGTCTTGTATAAATTATTTGTGCTTTTCAAAAGTGTATTCTATTTCTATGTAGTTTTTCGTTTAAATGAGTAACAATTTTATGCAACATGTTGTCGTCAAAATAACATTTTCAAGCTTCCTACTCAGTTTTTGTTTCTTTAGGTTTAGATGCATAATCGTTTTGTTCCTGTCCGTGTATATTAAAAAAAAAAGTGTACAGTGCCATCTGTAACCACTGCTTCCATTAATCACTTCGTTGTAGATGTCCTAAAGGTACTTCATCGTCACGAATCATTTTAAGTTGGTTCATACACTATTTCGACTGCCTCCACTTCTTTTTCTTCATATTTTCAAATTCACTCCCATATACTTAAATCATAATTATTTTTGCCAATTTTCTTATTTATTTCTCTATGTTGTTCTTTCAATCTTTTTTGGTTCTTTTTAACATCAATATTATCTTTTGATAGACATGTTTTTTATTACGCAAACAACAACAGGGGTCGTTGGCGACCCCAAACACGTATAACTCAAACAATAAACTTTGGCGGCATACGTAATTTGCTGTGGTAATAGTGAGCCAAGCTACAAAGTTAGGTGTAGCAGCTAGATTATAATAAAACTTTTGCAAGAAATATGTCTAAAATATTTTTTAATGGGGTTAGGGGCGACCCCGTGTTGTCGTTTAAGGGTTAAATTACACTGTTTTATATTACGCAAAAGATTTTTAAATTAAAAAACAAACTATTAACATGCCCAAACCATTGCTTTATTGTATACATACCAAATAAAACTGAAAAAATACTCGTCAGAATAAAGATCCTCGGCTTACTGCAAATCGCACGCGTGGCTCACAGTATTCATAGGGTGGCTCAATTTTTTCTAGTGTAACAAGACATGACAAAAAGTTTTATATGGAAGTTGTAACGTGTAAAAATGTGCATTACAAAAAATGGCTAAAAATAAGGTTATTTATAATTATAACCCGTAGTTTTCCTAATAAAATTGGATTAAGTTTTTGTATTAAAAATGTAATCAGCTATGTAAGAAAAAAACAAAATACGCCGTTTGTATAGGGCTGTTACGATTACTTACACTAAAATCATATCCAGCGTAGTAAGTTGACAGTCTGTGACGAGTGTGGCCAATATATTTTAAGTTTTATTTTACTTTATAATTATCGAATATTTGGTGGCATGAAATGAGGTCTTGTGAGGTCGTGTACAAGAACCTACTTTGCCCACGCCACTGCTTATTATTTTTGATAACACGTAAGTCCCGGTTAAAGACATATATTTATGGTATAATTATTTTTAAGTTAAGTAGAAACTAGCTCGGTTAGGTGCTTGGTTTAATCATTTCTAACAGTTAATTAAAAATAAAAAAAACCTTGGCCTTACCTCTTTATGGAATCCGATGTTGTTGGAGCAACATCATCTTCCAATATAGTCTCGTTTTGGGCAGGTGCTGTGTTTAAACTTTTTAACACATCATAGTTAATTTTGGATGAAATTTTCTTTTCCTGAATTATTTTTTCTATTGCTTCACCCGCTGAATTAACAGGGCCTATGGTTCGTTTTTTTACAGGTCTTTTCCGTTTTTTCTCGGGTTTACCTTCCTCTCTTTCTTTTTTAGCTTGTTCTTCTTTTTCTAAAAAAGTATACATATTAATATTTATTATGCGATGAAATCCTTACAAATAAATTACACTATAAATTCTAAGTAATTAACTAAATTTAAAACAATTAAAAGAAAAATGAAGTTTATTCTTTGGTAATTTATATTTTTGGTGTTTATATTTTTAAGGTATACTAAGGTTAGTATAAATCAACGACAAATGGACCAAGACCAAGCGATTCATTCATAATTTTATAATAAACATTAAGCCAACAAACCTAATTGGCAAAGGGGCGAAGAGGGCGCTGAATGAATCTGGCGGACTTACCTTTTGACCTTGGTCGATGGTATGCAGCAGAGGCGCATTACCAACCTTTAATTGTATAAGTAATGATTTTTAATTATTCATAGTAAAAAATTAAGTACCGTTTCCTTTTTATAATAAATATTTAAATTTTAATAATTATACAAAATTACATAGAAATTATAACACAAAATCCAGACATATAAAGAACCCCGATTTATGTTATTTTGTAGCTATAATGATAAAGCACATTTCTTTGAATCATATTTTTTTAATACATGGCTTTTGTGTTATAATATGTATTTCTCTTTGTATATTATTACAATTTAGATATTAACCTATACTTTGTTGTACATAACTTAAAGATATTAATTTTATTATTATAATTTGTTATTAGGTATACACCGCATCCATAAAGTCTTCCACAAATTTGATGGCAACTCGGGTAATGTACTTAAGAAATAAGTAAGATTAACCATAACTAAGAAAAGAAATTGTGGACGCCACTGGATTAATCATCAGCTGTCAAAATATAATAACTTTACCCAGTCTTGTCAGCTTTTCCCGGTATAGTGCTTTCCATTGCGTCCCCGACCTCTAACCGCCTAAAGTCGAGGATGTGTCGCAACCTATTCCAAGTATATATAAATTAACCTTGTTATATGATCACTTTTGGCTTGCCAAATTCACTAGCGTAGCGAGGTGGGACAGTTCGCTTTGAAGGTAAGGACATTTTTGCTCTAAAATTCTTTTTAACAAAGAAACATTAATTTACTGAGATAGTATGGGCCCCGATACCTGTAGCTACGTCACTGGCCATATTTTCAAATGACAGAAACCAATAAAAACGACAAAGAGGCCGTCATTCGCAAGCGTCAGGAACAGTTCATTCAGTTTAGTTTACAATAGAGTAAAACCCCCGGGCGGCGTTGCCGGGCTTGACAAATAACCACACATTTTAAGAATTTGGCTTAAAAAAAAGATAATACCCAATAATTTTTGAACATATTTAGTTTATTATCATATCTAAAAATGACAGAAATATATTTTGTTTATTTAAAGTTATATTACAAAATCCTTTAATATAAATTTATTCAATAATTACTTGTGGTTAGTAAGTTTAGAGTGGCAAAATTAAATTTGGCAACCAGCATTTTAATGCTTTTACTGTGGTGTATTGCTGACAACACCTCAAACGTAAACAAACTTCGTCCATTTGCCGTTGGTATAAATCATAAAAGGTATCCTAATTATTATATTTTATTATTACTTTAAAATATTCTTGAAAAAAAAGGTGTTGATACGGGGTACGCTTAAAAACATATATTAAAATTCAAACATTAAAAAAAAATACAAGAGATAATAATACCATGTATAAAAAAATCAAAAAATTTCTGTAGATTCTACGTCAAAAGTTCTAAAAAAATTGTCTTTATGCTTTTTCTTGTATTAAAGGATATATAGGGTAAAATCAAAAACGCCAATTTTTCTATTTTCCCTCGTATCTCGTGAATGAATAATTTTATTAAAATTCTAACTACGCCATTTTTAGTTTCTCCAAAATCGAGCCCATAACACCTACATCGGTTTCTTAATAACTCCAGTAATAACTGAGATAGTCTATAAAAACGTCCAATTTTGCCCACCCTGTACATCGTATTCTAAATACACTAGTGAAAAAAATTAAAGGACGCAAAAATAATACAAATTTTTTAAAGGGCTTTTAAGTAGTTGTATTTTGCTTCAAAATGGTGGTATTGGAATTTTAAAAAAGCATTTTAAAGAATAAATTTACTAGGTTTGAGATCTTATAATGAAAAAATTTTTTAAGCAACTTGAAAAAAAAATAACTTAACTATTAAATTAGCGTAAAGGTGGATTGTAATCCTCTAACACTGCAACCTGCTCAGGTTTATCGCGTATCAACTTAACCACTATATGGAAAGGAAAACTTGTTTATTCAGCTTATTTTTTTTAAGTATGATTACAAGTTCGATAGCACTTCTGGCTAAGATATCGAACTTTGAATTAAAAGGTTATTTTTGTCTTTAACTATCAATATCTTATCAACCATTGATCGCACAAGAAAATTAAGGAGAGTTTTGAAATCCTTAATAAACCCCCATAAAAATGAGCTACTTTTTTTTGAAAAAAATTCTTTAAATAATACCTTAACTAAAAAATCAAGAAAAAAGGGCTTTTGGTGGCTTTTCGAATAATAAGGCGCTGAATTGAAAATATCGAGAAAACCAGTAATCTTAAGTGTGCCTTTTACAGTTTAATATGCACACAAAAACCCTACTAAATTTTAATTCAATCCATAAAGTCGTTTTTGTTTCATTCGATAGAACTTTTGAAAAATAATATATGTACACGATTTTGGCTTTATATGATCATAAATTTAAAATTTTACTTTTTTCTACTGTTGTATCTGTATAAAGGATTTACAACGAGCCTGTGCAGGATGCAGTTATCGAGGATGTATAATCCACCTCCTAACCTAATCCTAACCCGTCATGGATTTGAATTAAATTTTGCGTCTGTTTAAAATATTTTCTTGCCTTTTTGTTTTTCTAAATATTCCGCGTTTATTTCATGCCAAATTCCACTTTTAACTTTATATTCATTATCCGCCAAAATATAAGAATCCAATTCATCATCATCAATGTCATCAAAGTTCATGTTCAAACTAACTTCTGTATTGGTTGGTTGCAGTGCATTGGTGGTGTCTTCCATTGATGATGGAAGGCCTATGCTTGCTATATCTGGCCCTAAAAGTAAAGAAAACCTATTACAATTGGAGTCTATAATGATAAATTTTAACATAGAACATTTAAACTGATCAAAGTTAAACAGTAATAAGGTACGTCATTTACAATATGTCAACGGATAAACTTAACTATATTATTGATATATACAAGGTGTTTCCTAAATAAGGTACAAAACTTAAAAAGGGTAATTTCTTATGTCTTTTTATAAAAACAAAGTGTTTATAAACATATGTCCAGACTTATTTTATTTCTGGTTAGAGATATAGGGTGTCAAAGTTTTTTTTTAAAGTCGGCATTTTTAAATATCTCAAAAATATTTTAACCGATTTAGCTTAAATTGGGTACTACTTATTTAATGTAATAAAGCGCTTGTAAAGATTTCCATAAATTAGTATTTTTAAGTTCGGTGGGGTCTTGGTGGGCACCATAGCCAATATTATAAAAAATAAACGAATATTTACCTTAAATTAATAAGTAGTCCTATAATTAATCGGAAATTGTCATTTTTTTTTATTTACTAAGGTCAAAATTGTTTATTTTTTAATTTTGAATTTTATTTTATGCCATTTATGGATCCCTTTTAAAAGACTTAAAGAGTTTTCTTCTTGAAAAAGAAGCAAGTTGTAAATAAAATACAAAAAACTAAACAGTTGCACTTTTAATTACTTAATCAGAAATCAAATCAAAATTTTAAAAAATTTATCACCTTAGCCAAAGGGTCTTAGGTGGTAGGGCAAGTTATCAACTGTACACGGTACACGATTAAAAAAAACTGTCGGATTTATCTAGCTTTTTTTTGGTTTTAGCGTAAGAAGTAATAAAAAGAAAGCTATAGGGTCAAGTGGGGTAAAAATAAGACACCTCTAATATATAAAAAAATCCCAATTTCATTCATATATCATCTTTTTTGGTTCTCTACGGATTTACCTATATAAAATATTTTACCACATGTAATAAAATAATATTGTTATAATAAGTTATATTTGGAAATGCATTTTTATCTAAAAAACTTTTAAATTCGCCTTCTTCACTTTTGCTGTATGTCTAACCGGATGAGATACTCACTATGCTAAAATCGAGTTTTGGGCAAAAGCTTGCAAGTAGGCGTCCGACACTCTTGAAATTATTATTTTTCAAGCAGAGTATTAGAGTAGGGATAAGAAAGTCGTGGGGTAAACTTAAGACACATTAAGGGGTAAAAATAAGACACCTGTTGAGGTAAAAATGGTACACCATAATTTAAGCATTTTAGGGGAGGCTTTACTAAATAGTCCATTTGTAAAGTTAAAAAATACACAATAGATGACCAGAAAAAAGCCGCAAATTAAGTATTTAATATACTTAGCAAGCTACATCGGTATGTTTCCAAAGAGAAAAAAACACAAAAAAGGAATGAAAAACAGTTCTTTCCGTTGAAGTAGAAATCGATTTACCGTCGAAACTAGGTATCATGGCAAAATGAGGATTTGCACTTACAAAAACTGAGGTCAAACAATTAGTTAAAACTTATGTTATTCAAATTAAGCTTCAAACAAATTTTAAAGATGAAAAACTTGGTGACGACTGTTTTAAATTATTTGGCTGTAGAACAATTTAGGTCGAAAAAACTGGATTAACTGGCAAAGTGTCGAAGATCTGCGACAAGTGATCCATTTATAATTTATTTCTTTTATAATAAACTGGCACAATGTTACGAGTACATGAATTTAAAAGACAAGCCTACTCATGTTTATAATCTGGATAAAATTAGTGTCTCATTAGATTAAAAAAATCGGTTGTCTGCAAAGTCGGTTTACTGACGATAGTTGAACGTGACAAGGTCATAAGAAAATATTGATGGAATGGTTGCTATAAACAATTGACATCACATTCACAAATGGAACGCCTCAGAGCGAGGTTACGCCGCATGAGTCAGGTTTTCTGGTGCGTGTGGCCGGCTTTATCGAATTATACGACGTCACGTATATCGGTTTACATTTACCCATTATTATCTTAATTAAGCAGTAAAATCCAAAAGTCCAATTTTGTACCTTGGGTGTTTCATTTTTATACTTTTTTTTTGGGTAAAAATAAGACAATGATTTTTAAAATAATAAATTTTAGAAGCAAATTTGAATAAATTTAAACCTCTAACTTGATAGTAAAACACCTTTAACATGTTCTAAAACCTAAAGGAAAATGTTTTGTTAAGCTTTAATATTTATTTTTTTAAGTAAAAAGTTTTAAAAATTATCTTATTTTTACCCCACTTGACCCTACCGCTTTTACAAAGTGAAACTTTACTTACAAACTGTGCAATACAACAAAAAATTACTAATAATTTATCTTTTTTGCTTAAATTTAGGATTTATTGGTTTTTGCGTTGACGGGACCCTTTATATTTAATTTTATTAGTGAATTAATTTACTTATCGTAAATAAGACTCCTTTGTTCAAAGGGGTTTGCCAAATTTTATAAGAATTAATGTATAGCTCAAAAATCATTAAAACTGGATTTATCGGTTTTTGCTTATGTGCTCCTTAATTATGGATTAATAGATGTGAATGTCACAATGAAAATGATCCAAATTTCCTTACCAAGTCCTCTGGTTGACTGCACAGGCTCGTCCACAGATTCTTCTATAAGTTGTTGGATAGCCCCTAGCGTTGATTCATTTATAAATGTATCCGAATCCATATTTTCTATCTTGCTTAAATTTTCTGCAAGAAGTAAAAAATTATAAATTGCAAAACATCTATATTATAAATATTCTTGTAGGGTAATTACACAAACATATCGTGTGTTGAGTACCAGCAGGTAGAAATTAGATAAAATCCCATCGTTCTCGCATTGTCGTTGCTTTATTGCCTTTTCACATTAGTGGGAGACAGGCGACGGAACGACGCTATCGAAGTGTATGGAGTATTATGAGACCTTTCACACGTCAAGAATCCAGAAAGTCGACAAGCTCAAAGACTCCATATAATTTTTTATTACTCTGCCCGGCGAATCCGGCTTAGTGTGAAACAAGTGTTAGGCCGGCTCCCTTCTACGCATTGGCAAACATTGCCTATGGGAGTTTTAAAGTAGCACGACATGTATTTGTGCCCGGGGCCGTTTAAATTTTGTATGCTTGTTATGACAAAAATATATGCCGCTGATATTTAATCGCATTGTGTTTGTTTACTCTTTTAAACTTCACGTAAAACAGTCTTTAAAAAATAAATACAATATTACACCATTACTTCAAAAGACATATGTATAACTCAACTTAAAAATATAATTTTTAATAACACAATAATAATATATTTATTAAAAAACAACTTAAGATAATTCGGTTAATTTTTACTTTAATTTAATTATGAATACTTATTAAAAAAATAACAACATAACGTAAAAACTGTAGTCAAAAGCTTCATCTAAACTCAAATTAGTTAAAAAAACAATTTTAAATATTAAAAAACAAAAAAATAAGGAGATGAAGAGTAAAAAGATTATACAAGCTTAATATCAAAAAAAAAAGAACCCCATAACCATTTGCTTATAAATATCACCCGTCAATAAAGGTTACTGGGAAATATTCTAAAAGTACAATTCATGTTAAGTACCTATTTGTTTAATAAAAATATAAATATTAGTACGTGTACAACGTTATACTGAATTTGATTTAAACGATCGGATAAAACTTAACCCAAAAAAAATTGCGATATAGACGTTTCGATTGAGTAAAGGATTGGACCGAACGCTATAAGTCAAATTTCAAGCGATTTAAATTAAGTTCAGTGCGATCGTGGGTTTAATTTGTACGACATTCACGGTTTTGGAAAAGGTTTGAAAAATGACAGTTAAGTAAAACAGCTGATAAGTGTAAAAAAGTAATATTGGAAAATAAAATAGCTTCAAATATTGCTAAAATATTTTGATAGGGTTTGTTTATTGGTTTACTTCATTATCGTGTATATTTTTTTAAACCTAACCATAATTTAATCCAAAAGCAAGATTACAAAAGTAAGGTTAGATGTTTTTGTTTATTGGCTTGCTTTCTTTGTCATTGCGTATATTTTTCTTCATCTAATTTAAACGGATTTATAGCTGGATTATCTGCATCTGATAAAATCTAGGACGAAGAGCACAGAATTAGTTTTGATGCGATGCGTCCAATAGGATTCGATTGTTACGATGTACCCCTCCCTTACTTAATGTCAGTAATAAAAAATTCTCGGTGTAAGATGTCTTGTCTCAGAAGAACATCCAAAATCTACGATACAGGTATATTTATTTTTGTGTTTGTCGTGTATGTAGGACAATATTTAACTTTAAAATCATTAAAAAAATTAAATTAATAAGGTTTTAAAAGTGTTCTTATTATGAAGTTCATTTTATTACTGGCAGAGAGGGAGAGAAGCTATAGAAAAAATGTTTTTTTTTTTAATATTTTATAATATTTATTTTATAATTATATAAATATATAATATACTTACTAGGAAGAAGTACTCCTGTTTTACTTTTAGCCTGTTCTAGCTGATTTTCTATTTGCTTTTGTAAATCGGTAAATGTATCAGCTTGTTCCTCCATTAACTAAAAATATGTAAGTATATATTTTAAAATATAATCATTTCAAAATATTATTTATGCCATAAAAACTAAATAAAATACTTGTATCTTTGATACTTACTTTTGTAAGCGCTCCTTATCTTTTTTTCTTGCCGCCTTAAAAGATGGCGGGTCTTGCTCTTCTTCCAGATCTACAGTCATAAATTCTTCTAATGTCAGTCCACTACTTGGTGTGTCACCAAATTCTATCAGTCTGTAATAATAATATAGTATACAGTGAATCAGTAGAAAATTCCAATTTTAATTAGGACCATTAAAATGAAGGGACCGATAGTTTATTACTTTTAAGGAAGCTTAAGGTCAATCCTCACCGTCCCGTTTACCTTCCATACCCGGTTCATACAGCTTTCGTTATCCTGAGCTTCATTCTCACTAGACATCGAGTTTACTTTCCGTCTATGTTTATTTTTGTACACATTTTACCACATTATCCATAAGGCTAGTGCTAAAGCCTTTAAAAGGAATAAAAAGTAAAAAAAATAGTCGGATGAAACCCATTGAAAAAGGTAGAGAATATAACAAAATTTAAAAAAGGTGTAAAAAACGGATATTCTCAATTTTTGGCAAAACTACAAGCCCTATAAAAAAATAATTAAATGGCAAAGTTGTGGGCAGTAAAAATATCTACAACTGTAGTAATTACGTTTTCTTTACATAACTTTAAAATTTATGTAAAACATTCAAATAACCAAGTTTTTTGACTGTAATTTTTATGTTTTACAAAAAATAAATTATTTTTACAAAATTTGGTGCAAACGTACCTTTGCTTGTTCCAAATTTACTGTAATTTTGCTTTGAAATATTAATTTTTACACATTATTTTGACTCAATATCAAAAAAGTACTCTTAAAAAAAAATAGCGACCCTTTAAAAAATTCGGTGGTTCTTTTATTTGTTGAAATCTCTACTTTCTGATGGTGTAAAAAATATACAATACAATGGAAAATTTTCTCAGGAAATGCAGAAAAACTTGGATCCGGATATTTTTTACTCATTATTAGACCAGGGTCAATAATTTTCAAAACCAAAATAGATTATAGTAGGAGAAAACCCATTAAAAAATGTAGAAAAAATATCAAAAATAAAAGAGAAAATAAATTACGGGCACTCTGAGGTCGGGAAGTGGAAGAAGGTAAGTTTTTAAGGGTAAAAGACGGCTTTTCTCAATTTTCGGCAAAACTACAAGTCCAATGGAAATGCAATTCCTGAGAATATTTACTGTGGTAATAAATATTTAGAAAGTAGAGATTTTAACCAACAAAAAGCCCACCAACTTTTTGAATATGTCGATACTTTGATACGTGAAATTTTGATTGAAAATAAGGACACTTTTCAATATTAAGTTAAAATAATAGGTAAAAATAAATAATTTCAATTAACAAAATTACAGTGCATTTTGGACATATGAAGGTAAACTTTTATCAAATTTTGCGATTCTTGTTTTTAAGATAAAAAAAAACAAAAACTTAGGTGTGTGCTTCCTTGTTTAGATTTAAGGCTTTGCTGCAAGACAATCTCGAAAAAAACTTGATTATTTAATTTTTTTTTCATATATTTTAAGGTTATGTAAAAAAGTGTAAAAACAAAAATTTGTTGACTATTTTCTTTTACCTAAAACTTTGCCATTTAACTTTCTTTCATAGGACTCTCCCTTCCCCTTTCCGACATTAAATCGCCTGTAGGGTAGGGCGGGGCTAGTTGAGCATAGAGGTAAGTTGGGCAATCAAAATATCTCAAAAACTATCGACCGTACGCAAACGCATTAAATAGCGTAAAGAAGGGGTTGCGCAAGAGGAACACATGGCACGACCGCCAGTGGTGACGCGGCGATCAAGAAAAGTACCCCCACGTATTGTTTATTTTGTGATTAAAAAGTATAATAATTTTCAGACAGAATATTTCGCCTGTAATAGTTAAATAATATCCTTTTTCAATCAGGTAAGTGTTAATCTTTAGTAAATTTATTGCAGTTTTGGTTTTATAAAGATACTGAATATAATTCTATCCGTTTTTTAATAAATTCACTTTTGCTTTAAAATTTCAGGTTGGGGTTAGTTGAGCTACAGTTGTCCACTTAACCCCACGATTTTAACAAAAGTATAAAATGATTTTTTTATTTTTTTAGGATACGGACTTATAAAAATTCGACTACTAGAGGTTCCTATACTACTTAAGACTAAACGAGCTGACCTATCTAATTCATAAATTTTCTCCGGAAATAGTTCGACCATACCCAAAGGCTGGTCCAAGAAAAGCAGCCAAATCACTGACAAATAATATCTATTTAATATATTTTTTTAAATATATTGCATTGCATATAAAGTCTGTTTATTAATAGAAAGTCTAATCTTTAATTAATGCTAAAATAAAGTTAACTTGGAGTTGATGTTTTGTTGATTTGATTTTTAGTTTTTTTAACCAAATAAAAAATTACTTTGTTTTGTTTTAAATAAGGATTTAGACTCCTAAATGTCTTAAATGTTTTTTTTATGATTTGTATAAGCTATGTTAATAATAATTATACAAATATTCAAGGTTAAATTCAGTAGTTAGGCTAAGATAGGTACGTTGCAGTTTTATTGATGAGATTTGTTGTTTTGTGACTATAGGATTATAAATATAAAAAGCAAATTGTCAAAATGTATTTTTATTGTAAACCTACCTAACATTAAACCAATAATTTGGCTGTACTTTCTAAGTGCTCCACTAGCCCCATACCCTTGCTCAACTTACCTCACCTATGGGGTACGTTGAGCATACCTGACTATCTACATTAAAATAGATGTAGCTCCTTAATTTAGCCTACTAAAAGAAGTTACTATGGACACTATTGCTAAGGGATAAATTGCCAATCCATCAGTATGTATCATAGGCCATTAAGACATATTGTTGAGCAGCTATAACCGATCAAGTGAAAAATTGCTCAACTAGCCCCGCCCTACCCTAATTTATTTTTCCTTTAATTTTTGTTATATTTCCTACCACAGTGGGTTTTATCCCACTATATTTTTTTTATTTCAAAATTATCCACCCTGGTCTATCATTCTCGACACTTTGAAAAATACGTGGCCGTCAATCCTAAATGTGAGGCTTCGGGACCAGTAGGTAAATGAAACGGCACGGGTGTGAGAGTAACCGGGACCTATAGTTAGTATCGACCTTAAAGGTAAACCAAGAAAAAAAAGGGGGCAATATCCATATTACATTAGAAAACAGCAGATTTTCGTCAATACTTTTCAAACTAATTAATAATAATAATAATACATTTATTGTTTTAACCATATTACAGAGTATGAGGCATGTACAGTAGGAAAAAAAATTTCATAAAATGGTTAACAATAGGCCTTAAGTAATGATGCAGACATCTGGAAAGACCAGATAATGTTCAGGCCTTGAAATAAAAAATTAATTTATAATCTAACTAAAACTAAATAAAAAATATATTGCGCTAAACAATGCTAACAAAAGAAATTTTTTTGTAGCAATTGTAGCAATTATTTCGAAACTAGTTCAGAAATAAGTATTCAAATTTTCTTTAAGGGTTGTATTTACTTGCGGTTAAAAAAAAGTTTTTTAGCATATTTCGAGTGCACATGTATTCAAGTATATATTCTCTAAAAAATTGAAAATAATCCATCAAATAATTTCGAAGATATATGCGTATTTGTTTTTTTTTATCTATACTTAGGACACTATAAATAGGCTGTCCGCTGGTACACGGAATAGCCACAGATTCCTTATGCCAAAATATTAAGATTTAACGAAACATACCTATATCTGAAAGTTGATAATAGGGAAGATACAAGGTGTCAGACTAAAAAAATATTTTTATTTATGTCGAAAATTACACTCACCCATTTGTTTACTCGACAATTCCCGCTTGATTACAGCGATAATTACATAGTAGAAAACGAAAATTTTACTGTAATGCTTTTAATTTTTGAATTTGACAACCACATTTTAACAACAGCTTTGTTTATTTAATATGTCAGTTTGGCATTTCATAAATTTTGTAAACATTTTTGTATAAAAATGTCTCGTTTTGGCACTGAATCTGTAAAGTTGTTTATTATTATTATTCCTTCATTTAATAGTTTCACTTTCTTTAAGTAATTTTCTTCCTAAATTACACTTGTGCATCAAAATAATCAGCTTTCAAGTGTATTGCCTATTAAAAACATTTTGGCGAAAGAGCCCTTCTCCTTCGGAGTCGGGCTCTTTCGAAAAATATGAAAATGAACTCTAGTAGTTTTTAGGCAATACGGTTTCAGGCAAAATTATCGATAATTTTGATGTACTTGATGTAATTACCCCCGATAATTTATGATCAAGGTCTACCTCTTTCGACAAATCAATGACAACTTTAAAAGCCAAGGTGACAGGCCATTTTAAAATATTTTAATAAATGAAAAGGTGAACCGAGTGATACTCTACTTGGTTGTATATTCTTAAACAACACAAGGAACCTGGGAAAAAATGAAACACGTTTTTTAGTAAAATTTGTTCTTTTGGATGTTATTTTTGTTTAATTTGGTACCTATTGTTGTTGTTGTTGTTACATAGTAAAAATGTATTTTTTTAAATATTGTTCTTTTGGTAATTCTCCAATATGCCAGCGCAATTCAATGGATTTTTTTTTCTCAAAAACGAAGCAAACTGCAAAAAATAT
The DNA here is from genome assembly GCA_014170235.1 of Listronotus bonariensis. Lineage (NCBI taxonomy): Eukaryota > Metazoa > Arthropoda > Insecta > Coleoptera > Curculionidae > Listronotus > Listronotus bonariensis. The sequence goes on from JACEGR010003302.1 coordinate 25,549, forward strand.
AAGGTCAAAAAGCTTTTTTTTCGGCTTCATTTAAAGAAATAGTTATTTTTTGTACTAAGAAAAACAAACTACAGATTTAGCTGGAAGTTAGAAATTTAAAAAATAGCAGTCAGTGGTGTAAAATATTTTTAAAAAATATTTGTTTAGGTGCCGCTTAAGGACTCCATGGGACCTAATAATATTTTTAAAGTTAAACATTAAATAATACTTACATATATTTAAAACAAAACTGAAATAGATAGGTTAAATATTTATGAAAAAAAACAATCATTTTATTTTAGTTTAATACCCTGTAGCGTTGATCTTTTAAATACCTATACATTTTCAGACAGTATATTGCTTATAGTAAAAACTCAATAACTTTAGCTGGCAATAGTCTCAAAATGAACCAAATAATTTACGCTTAAAAAAAATAAATCCATGTAAATGACTAACTTTGAGCAAAATCACGTCAAGTGGACCCCCAATTCCCTCTTGATAATTAAATTCAGGTATGGGTATTTTTTCTTTAAGTATTCACTCTGGACGATTAATCCCTGAAACAGTTTTTGAAATTTTTATTTTAACAACAATTTTTTTTAATGAAAATTGTTCTGACTTTTTGTTAAAAATTTTTTAATTAAAAAGCTATAAGAGATATTTAAATGAAAATTTCAGGGTTTACAGCTTAATACGTGTACTTTAATAGAATGTATAAAAGTTTAAATTATTTTTTTAATTTCATATTGTTAATTAACTTTTAAGTTAACAAATGAAAATTTCAAAGACTTCTCCCTCAAAAATGAAAATTTTTTTCTCGGTATTATGCACTAAACATTAAAGTAACAGATTCCGCAAAAAAATTTGACTGCTCGCGATTAGATTAAACAAAAAAAAATTATTTATGGCGGGTGGTGAGCGCTGTCCGTACGGCGCGCTGCCGCGCGTCATTGACTTACCTTACTATCTACTCAATAATTATAAATAAGTAACAATACTTCATATTTTTAATTAAAATAATGTTTTTTATTTATTATTTTTTTATTTAAACAAATTACATAAATTATATAAATAAAATATCTTTTATTATTAGAAAAATGAAGATAACAGAAATTTAGTAAAATTCTGTTGTTAAATTTTTGTGATCGTTTTAAACAAATCGTACCAATTATATTTATTTTAGTTCTCGACTAATATTGTCAATTTTTAATTCATAAATGTGTAAACTTTACTAGTTCTGACGCGTTTGTCTATTATTGAATTTAAAAAATGCATTCAGTTGTTTTCTTCATTTGTTTTTTGTTATACATTTACGCGTAAGTAACAAACGAATATCACAAGCCATTTTAGTAATTTGTTAAATCAGTTCACAAACAGATGACTGAATAAATTTGAAATTCAGGAGTTTTTGTTTAATAAATTCGTGTTTAATAGTTTTGATTGATCTAAATTTAATTTGTCTGTTTGAAATTTGAGTTGAATTATTGTGGTGTACATAATTTTGTTTTTGATTTATCATGGGTCGCGTGAATAAATGCTGTAATCCGTTTAATAAAAAAATCATAAAAAAATAATCAAGAATCTAGTTTTAATTACAAAAACCGTGCTAATCATTTTAAAGATTTTATTGGGAATTATATGTGTAATTCGTGTGAACGGGCAATTTATTTGGGACGAAAACCTGAAGTTCCTGGTGAGTTATCCATTGATAATTGTTCTGATGTTAATGAGCCTGAATCATCAAATTATGTTGATGAAGACGATGAAAAGAAAGACCCTTCTTTTCAGTGTGACCTTGTTGACAATAAATTAAAAATTGATAAAGTTAATAAAGTGTTGTTGGAGATCGGTGAACCTCCAATCAAAGTCAGGCGACTGTCGAATGCAACAAAATGCCAAAAAGCTCTAAAGAATGTTATGAAAAAGGTGATGAACAATATTGATGATAATAATAACAATGATAATAATTTAAATAGTGAAATCAATCCAAATAACCTCTTGCTTGATAATTTCAAATCTGCTTTCAACAGCAAAAATTGTAGAGCTGACAAAATTCAAGTCTTAACCACACTCCCTCCAAATTGGTCAATAAAAATGATAAGAAGAGAATTTAAAGTCTCTAAACGAATGGTTAGAAAGGCCAAAAAATCAGAGAAGAAAGAGGATTCGCATCACACCCCACAACCAAAACGGGGAAAACTTTAAGGAACGAAACAATCGAGCGCATTAAAGCTTTCTATTTGTCTGATGATATCAGTCGCGTAATGCCTGGGATTAAAGATTATGTATCGGTGACAGAAAACGGGAATAAAGTTCATAAACAAAAACGATTATTGTTATATAATATTCATGAATTGCATAAGAAATTCACTGAAGCTTTTCCTGATGAAAAGATTGGACTGACAAAATTTCAAAATCTTCGTCCACGTGAATGTATATCTGCTGGGAAGAGTGGGACTCATAATATATGCGTGTGTAAAATTCATCAGAATGTCAAATTACAGTTAAATGGTTTAAAAAATGAACTGAAGAAAAAGGGAATTATTTTATCAGAAAGTTCGAATGATTTCATCAAAAGCTCTGTTTGCCAAGAATCAACGTCATTATGCTATTTTTCGAATTGTACTAAATGCCCAGGAACTGATAGTGTTATAAACAAATTAAAACTACTGCTTGATAATAATGAAATTAGTGAAATTACATACAGCCAATGGAAAAGTACCGATAGGTAAGGAAAAGTTCAAGTTTAAGTATTTGTTTTTTTCGTTGTTTAATAAATAATTTGATTTTGTAAGTAATTAATATGTTTAAAATTTACAGGACGGAAATAGTTGAAGAAAAGAAAAGCAAAGAAGATTTTTTTAATGATTTGAATCAAAAATGGCCCGAATTATTAAGACATGATTTTCTGGCAAGATCTCAAGCTCAATATTTTGTTGACAAGAAAGAATCTGCTGAGGATGGAGAATTTATTGTCTGTCTTGATTTTTCAGAAAATTATACTTTTTTGTACAAGACGCAATCCAGTCTCATCATTGGACAAACACCCAGGCCACAATTCACCCTTACGTCGTGTACTATAAAGAAAATGAAGAGATGAAACATGAAAACTATGTTATAATTTCGGAAAAAGTTCGTCACGACGCGAGTTCAGTTCATCTTTTTAATTTTAAATTGATAGAGTTCTTGAAAAATAAGTTCGGGGCAGACAAAATTAAAAAATTTGCTACTTTTCGGACGGAGCTGCTTCTCAGTACAAAAATAAATATAATTTTGGAAATTTAATCAACCACAAAAACGATTTCAACGTTGACGCGGAGTGGAACTTCTATGCTACATCTCACGGGAAAGGAGCATGTGATGGTTTGGCAGGGAGCGTCAAAAGACAAGCATATCGTGCAAGTCTTCAGCGAGACAATGATAAACATATTATTAATGCGCTTTCATTGTTTGAATGGGCTGAAAGCGCATTCAAAAAAGTTTATTTTGGTTTTTGCTCTCAAGCAGATCATGATTCTCATGAAAAAAATATAAACCACGATATGATCAATCTGTCACGATTAAAAATACACGTCAGTATCATTATTATAAAGCTTTAGATACTTCATCACTCAAATGTAAGATATTTTCCAAAGACGTTAATTTTAAAATAAATAAAGTTTTAAGAAAACAATAAGTAATCCAGACAGATTTGTGATTTAATAACATATCTAATTTTTCCATTTTTCTAATAATAAAAAGATATTTTATTTATATAATTTATGTAATTTGTTTAAATAAAAAAACAATAAATAAAAAACATTATTTTAATTAAAAATATGAAGTATTGTTACTTATTTATAATTATTGAGTAGATAGTAAGGTAAGTCAATGACGCGCGGCAGCGCGCCGTACGGACAGCGCTCACCACCCGCCATAAATAATTTTTTTTTGTTTAATCTAATCGCGAGCAGTCAAATTTTTTGCGGAATCTGTTACTTTAATGTTTAGTGCATAATACCGAGAAAAAACATTTTCATTTTTTGAGGGAGAAGTCTTTGAAATTTTTATTTGTTAACTTAAAAGTTAATTAACAATATGAAATTAAAAAAATAATTTAAACTTTTATACATTCTATTAAAGTACACGTATTAAGCTGTAAACCCTGAAATTTTCATTTAAATATCTCTTATAGCTTTTTAATTAAAAATTTTTTAACAAAAGCCAGAACAATTTTCATTAAAAAAAATTGTTGTTAAAATAAAAATTTTCAAAAACTGTTTCAGGGATTAATTGTTCAGAGTGAATACTTAAAGAAAAATACCCATACCTGAATTTAATTATCAAGAGGGAATTGGGGGGTCCACTTGACGTGATTTTGCTCTTTACGTATCTCTTGAATAGTCCAATCAATCATTTGCTATTTCCTGAACATTAAAATACAAAATGCTGAAAACATACCTTTTTCTCATTGTCGATTCGTGTACTTTGACAACTTTAATAACGTCTCCTATTGATCTATTAAACTCATGAAGACGTGATGCTATTAATAAAGCTGAAAAAGAGAAGAACATGGAAATAATAATATAAAATATGATGTGCTGCAAATACAGGGTGATTATTTTTAGGATGGCACTATTGCTAACACTTCTTTATTATATAAGAAGTCGGTCAAATAAAAAAAAATGTAGTATTTATTTACAAAGTGTAAACTAATAAAAATAGTTTTTTTCTTCATAAATAATTATTTTTCTTTTTATGTACACATTACCAAATTAAGATAAATTTGTGTAAAAAATTACACAAATTATTTAAAAAAGTTAGTTAAAGTAATTTAAGAAAAAGGTAAAATTTTAATTACAATTTTATGCTATTTTTTAGGAAGTTTTAAAAATTTATTTTTTTACCTCGTAATATTAAATACAAAAGATTCAAGTTTTAGTTAAGTCTAATGTAGACACTAGACTGGGCAAAAAAATACAATATCAATTTTTCTTTCTAACGGAACTGTGAAAATATTATTCATGACTACGAAAAAAAATCCTGAAATTTTTAGCCCCTAATATTAACATTAAGAGATTCATTATTAAAATTATTGATTTTTCAACAATTGTTGGATTTTTATACCCAATTTATATTTTTAAAGAAAATTAAATTCTCTACAAAAAAGCTTTCTGAGTAGATTTCCGTAGAACGAGCCGTTTTCTTGTAATCGCGCCTTTACACTTTAATTAATTTTTTTAATTTTGTTAGTTAGATTCTGGATTCTTATATATATATATATATATATATATATATATATATATATATATATATATATATATATATATATATATATATATATATATAATATTTTAAAATTTATGCTCTACAAAAATTTTTGCTAAATTCATTTCTTTGAAAGGAAGAATAATTATTTGTTTATAAAGATATTAATATCCATATATATATATATATATTATATACTAGAAAAAGCTTGCTTTTTTGTAGAGAATTTAATTTTCTTTAAGGAATATAAATTAGTCGAAGGTTCAAGATTGACTGATTCCGAGATTTAGTATAAAAATGCAACAATTGTTGAAAAATCAATAATGCACCTCTTAATGTTAATATTAAGAGCGGAAAAATTAAGGATATTTTTTTATTAGTCATGGAAAAATGTTTGTTTTTTTTTTTTTGGCCAAAGTCTAGTACACACACTATATATACCTGCTCCGCACAGTCCCGACGGCCTTCTTCCTGAATGTATACTATCTCTTTTCATTCGCTGCACTAACCGCAGAGCAGTATTTGTAACTTGTTGTGTTTTAGAGCCAAATTCTAGTTTTGAAGCAAATCTTAATATGTACAAACATGGATCTGAAAATAAAAGATAAACATATTATTAACCTATTAAATATGTTTTAACCTTCGAAAGTTCTTACTAAATGGGAAACTTTTTGGTTTCTGGTAGAATATTATAGCAATAATTTTTTGGAAAAAGCAAAAATATTGGACTTGACCGAATACTAATATGTAAAAATTAAGAAAATATATAAGCCGCTAACTTTTTCTTGTCTTTATTTTCTGAAAATTTGAGTAATGCAATTTTGTGCTTCCCAAATCGATAATGTATACAAGGGTAATTATTTTTAAGTCAGCACTATTGCTAACTTTTTATTATTGGAGATACGAAGTCTGTTAAATTAGCAAAGCAGTAGCATTTTTTGGCTGATAAACGTGCTGAAAAAAAATACAGTTGAACATCGGGTTTTCAATTTATTGCAAAAAATACATATCTTTCTATCTATCAAAGGCCATTAAAAAACATCCTCATGTGTTATATCCAATTTTTATTAGTTTTGGAAATATGGCCATCCTCGGAAATTTGATAGTCAAGTGGCATTTTTAAATAGAACACCCTGTATATTGCATAACCGTTAAAACGATATTTTAAAGAGCTTTAAGAAAATACCACATTTGATATGTCTCTTAAAGTTTTAAAAATATGACCATTCAAATCTAAAAAATAGTAAATATGATGACTATTTTATCTTCCTACCACTAACCAAAACTAAACTTAGTGCTTAAGAGGGGTGTATATCAGCTGATCGAATCCGTTTTCATAAACAGTCGGCATACACCGCATTTGATAAATCCGGCAACCCAGCTGCCGTAGAGCACTACACCTGCACCCGTAAGTTTAATTCATAATGGCCGAAATCCAGTCCCCCAGCTAAGTACGGGACGCGGCTTCTCTATTTTTCGACTCTGCTTAGAGCTGGGCCATGTGTTAGAGTGGCTCAGCTGTATAGAATACATGAATTCGCAGACACGCAGACATTACTTACATGAGCTATATTAGAAGCGCATGTCGGGTAAAGAGCGATAAGGACAGGCCGCGGGATTAACAAATTGGACATAGTATTTGTACAGGGTGTTTGGTTATATTTTAAACGGGGATTACACACGCTTTATTGTTTGAGACAAAAAAATATTTTAAGTACAAAAGTTTAAGGGTTTCATAAGAACCGCCAGAATTTGCTTAAAAATAAACAAATGAAAGCCGCAAAGTAAAGAAATAAGCATTGACTTTTTATTTAAATGGAACACCATAAATATTTTAAGTTTCTTGGTAAGGGTATATTACCTGTTTTCAAAAATATACATTTTGTTTATGTTTGGATCACCAGTTACCGCAGAAAATAACTCTGAATCCTAGAAAAGTCAGCCGCTCTGATTCATAGACAATTTAGGATGGGCGGCTTTGGTTTTATTTGTTTCTTTAAATATGGTCTTTCTGTTATTTGGTTTGATTAAAATAAAGGAATTGTTTAAAATATAAAATATTTTAATGAAAAAAAAAAAAAATGAAGCTACATGTCTTTTGTTATTATTTTTTTACTTAAACAATTTAAAGTATACAGTGTAGCGTACCACAAACGCTTTAGTTTCTTTATAAGAACGGTGTTAAATTATAAAAATATTTAAATAAATATGTTTCTAATGGCTTAAGAAAAATAACTTTTAAAAATAATAATTTATACACATAAAAGGTTACTTTTGGAATGAAATTGCTAAAAAAAAGATTTATCTCCACCAGGTTTTCTAAATGAAGTACTTTGTATATCAGATCAGATTTATAGTGGATAATAGGAATAAAAATAGGGTTAGTTTTTTTAGCCATATACAAAAGGTTTAGATTTTTAGGATATTGAGCATTTTTGACTAATTGATGATAAAAACAACATTTTAATTAAACCTACTCTACCTATTGTTGACTTTGTATATTATATTATATTATATTGCTCAAATATACAGAGTCTCCAGAAACTAATATTTAATGTTAGCTATTATTTTTTGTTTTTTAAAAATTGAATATTATGGTTATTTTAAAAAATGACACTTTATTGAAAAATTGTATATAATACCTATAGCTTGGTTACCATACTTTTTTTTGAACGTTGGGTGTTCCAAAGTGTTAAATAATATTATTAATTGCCATGCAGTCAATTATTTTACGTAAAAAATTGTTGTTGTTTTTGCCAAGAATTCTTTAAAAATGATTTATAACATTACTCCCAAAATTCAGAAATTAACTGATATACAGGATGTTACATTTATAAATTTATAAATATAATAAATATTTTTTAGCTTCCCCAAAAACTTTCCAAAATAATATATTTTACTTCCTAAGTACCAGCCTATGTTTTAAATATTTTTTTATACATATACAGGGTGTACGAAAAGGTAAGGTCATACATACTAGGGGTTTATAAATTGAGCCAAAATAATGTTAGTACTTCACATAAAAAAGTTCTATTATACTTTGTTAGGGAGATTTTGGCCTTTAAAATTAGAATAAAAAACACTTTTTAATAATTTAAATCGACATCTTTAATCATTTTTCATTTCATTTACGCAATGAAAAATCCCTTTTTTCAGTAAATTAAATATGGATGCGTTTGTGAGCTTTTCAAACTTAATAATACAGATAAAGAACGTGTTTTTATAACTTTACCATATTTTAATAATTTTCTAAAAAAAGGTTTTTTTTATTACATACAATATGCTACTATGTCTGAATTTAAAACGCGATTTTATGAAAAACACATACATGGTGTGATTTGAAATTGTAAAAATATTTTTTGTTTCAAAAAAGCAGTGGCTTACTATGATTTTCTTTAAAAAATATTTAATTTAAATTCAGCTTATTATAAAACAAGATATATATTTTTTTAAGGTTCACACCCTGTGTCTCAAAAGTTAGGACAGTCAGAACATAAGTTTTTTTGAACTTTCTTCGTTAAATCATCTAAGGATTCACACCCGGCTTTTCATAAAAAAAAAATACAAATGTGAAAGCTTTAATTTTTGAAACACCCAGTATATTTTTTTCTAAAATTACTAAGATTTAAAAAAATGTTAACGTTTGTTCTAAGCTAATCGATAAATGCCCTAAAATAACCCGAATTACAAATTATTACTTCCATGCAATAATCCTCTGGTAAGTAAAAAGAGCATTCAGAAGAAAAATTATATCTATGCCACTGATGACTTTTCTAAAAAAGTAAACAACCGTCCCGAGATAAATATCCGTAGTATCTAAAAATTGTAGAGAAACAATTAAAATCGTAAATACATAATATGTGGTGCTCACAGAAACTTTGGGAACCAAAATACTATTTAGTTACATTTGCGACGCTACTGATGCGTTAATAATTTTTAGAAATAAAATTCTTATACAATTTTAAAAGGGTACTTATGTACATTTAAAATTATCTAAAAAAATTAATCGCTGTGATGAACTGTTAAATATGAAAAAAACAATATGAAAAAAATCAATTTAAAAAAAAAATATAACATAAAAAATGGAGCAGATATCAAAAATCTGACTTGTTTTTTCAAAAATTCTTAGAATGTCGCTCTTGACAAAGTTTTTGTAAAAAACTGACTTTTCTAGAATAAAAACAAGAGAAAATTTACACAAAGTGAAATGGCCATTTTTTCCAAAAGAGTCATCCTACAAAACGGTAAAAGCCGCATTTTGCGATTGCATTTTATTTAAGAGTAATAACGATTTGAAATTTACCAAAAAAATTTCCAGTTGCAGTTGAATTGAGCAGCAGTTTATTAAAAATTTTAACAAGAGTATTTTTTTGGAATGGTCTACTAAATAACACTGTACCGAGTGTCCGAAAATTACGCGTCAGGATTTTTGTGGGCGATTTAACACGAAAAATGAATGCAACAAACTTGTATGCAATTTTTTAAAAGCTGAAAATTAACGGAGATACAGGGTGTCGAGGAAAAAAAAGTTTTTCTAGTGTACCGATTTTCGCCAAATTCTGCATACATATCAACAACAAACACCCATAAACAACATGTGTTTTCTAAGCCTACTTTGTTATTTTTAAAATTAAAATTATTTTAAAAATCAGAACTTCTAATTTAACGTAAGCAAATGTTAAGTCCATTTTCTCGAAAACCGTATATTTTAAGTTAATGCAACAAGAACCCTTTTAAAAGATATTTTGATGCTCTTTATTAATTTTATATTAAAATTTATATGAGGATTGAAACAAAAAAGTTCTAAGTCATAATATTTTAAAGTTAGAATTAAATAAGTTGTCCTTAGTAGAATCTTTAAATTTAATTAACAACACCTGGTAATAGTGTTAGTGGTACTATTGGGAGAAAAATAAGATAAAAATCTAAACGTGTATTAGAGAAAAATGAAGGATATTTTTTTAAATAAATGTGGCTACAAATACCTTTGGTGACTTTGTAGAAAATTTAACTGTAGCTACAAGTTCATTAGGTAGTTTAAAAAAATATGCCCCAATTACGTCTGTTGATGTAGAACAAAGCATTTCTATTTACAAATATTTGTACTCTGACCGAAGACATAAGTATTTTAAAAAGCATGTTTGTTTTTTATTAATTATTATTATTATTTTATTTAAATACCATTTAGGTATTATACTGTTAATCTTTTTGTTAAATATTACTACTACTAATACATTTTTATAGGTTACTTTTTTTATTTCAGAACAAAAATAATTGCATTCAATTATATATTTTATGCATATTTTGGTAAAAATGCTTGCATATATATGCGCATATTTACTTTTGTTTTTGTGCATATTTGCTCATCTCTAGCATAAGTTTGCAGAAAATCAGTACACCAGAAAAAAGTTATTAAAAAAATACCAAAAAATTATTTTTCTTAACATCCTGTATCTCGGTTAATTTTCAGTTGTCAAAAAATTATATAAAAGTTTTTTTTCACAAACAAAAATATTTAACTAATGAAACAAAATAAAATAACACTTAGACAAATGTTTCGATCACTGTATTCGTCAAAATACTAAATGTGATTAATTTTCACTAGGAAAGGAAAATAATGTACACAAAGTCAAATTTTGCCTACAAAGAATAAAATTTAGTTATAACTATTGGGAGAATTTACGCTGGCCCATTTTGCACCACTTTTTCATGAACAGCCGTGACGACAAAGAGTGCCGTCCACTGCGCCTTTCTCACTTGTTCGAAATGGGCTGTTGGCGAACTATGTAAATTTTACTAGGAGCAGATGAGATTTTAACCAAAATCGAATATTTTTGAAAATTACGTTTAAAAAAATATATGATGTTTGCTAAAATATCACATGAAGGTAAAAATAATAAAATAAAAATGGAAAGGAGGCAGACTGCTTATTTTAAAGTTTTTATTAAAATTGAGATTAAAAAATTTTTTTTTTGAAATTTACTTTTTCAAAAAGTCTACCTTCTAGTAATTCAAGTAAACAACCCATACACCAAAAATGGCGATTCTAACTTTTTTTGTAAGAATAAAACGTCATTTTCAAAAAGGCAGGTAGTCCACCCTTCTTAAAGAGGCTTGTTCCTACAGCAGTTAGAAACCGTTTGCAAACTGTCAGAGGATGCGTACGAGACAAAATTCAACGGATTTTATCTCCTACGCATGAGTCTGGCGGTTGGCAAACTGTTCCTGACTCATGTAGGAACAAACCTTAGGTTGGAGCTGTAAAGATAATAAAAATTTAACATAGTTTTCAGAGTTGGATGGCCATATTTTGAAAACTATAAGAGATAGACATATCAAATTTAGTATTTTCTAAAAGCTCTTTAAAATATCCATTTAACAATGCAATATATAGGGTGTTATATTTCATAAATGCCACTTCACTATTAAATTCCCGAGGATAGCCATATTTCCGAAAGTATTAAAAATTGGATACACATGAGGACGCTTTTAATGGTCTTTGATAGATCTTTCAAATAGTGATATAATATACAGGGTGTTTCATTTTAAAAAGAATATTTTTGCAATAAATCGAAAACCCGATGTTCAATGGTTTTTTCTGGCAGCACGTTAATCAGCGGAAAAATGCTAATACTTTGCTAATTTAACCGACTTCGTAACTAAAGGTAACAAAAAAAGTAAAACATAAATATAGCACAAAAATTAGATATACAGTGTGTATACTTAAGTTGGCGTCATTACGAAAAAAAATATCCAATAATAAAGAAGTTGGCAATAGTGTTAACTTAAAAATGATCACCCTGTATTTAAATTTTGTTATGCCAAGTTCTTTATGACGGGCCCCGTCTATTTCAAGTTACCCTTGATGACTTAAATTATTATAACGAACAGAAATTGTCCTTTAAAGCTTTCGGCAAACAACGAGCGCGACGGGACAGCAGCGCGGCATCGACACGTCGTATTACATTGAATCCTTGTCTAGCGTCACGTCGCCGTCCCACCTGCGTGTCACGTACGTGTTTTCATATGACATTGACGCGCCGATGTCCCGCTGCTGTCACGTCGCGCTTACTGTTTGCTGGAAGCTTTAATTTTTGGTAATTACTTACAAACCGGACGCATCGCCGATTTTAATGAAATTTGGTATGTGGGGTTTTTTGGCGCTGATTACGAATCTAAAAGGATTTTTAGTCGGACTCGTTTCGTTCTCAAGATTAAAATGAATATTTACAATTTTATGGAAAAAATGGGTAAAATAAATATAAAAATGGGGTTTTTAGAGGTGGAAATCAAATATTAAGTACCAATTTAGCAAAAAAATCAAAAATTGAGTGCAAAAAAGAAGGGAAAAATAGTCGAGGTTAGGTTAGTTTTGGTTATCAAGTCTGATAATGAATATCTCGAGAACAACGAGTCCGACTAAAAATTTTTGCAGATTTATAACCAGCTCAAAAACCCCGTAAACCAAATTTTATTAAAATCAGTGATGCGTCCGGCTTGTAAGTAATTACCAATTTTTTGATATCTGCACTCTAAACGATAGTTACAATATAGTCAAATTTTAACATTTGTGATATTGATAAAAGCACAATAAAAATGGTTTTTCGATTTTCCACATGGGTGTACAGTTTTATTTTGGGTTATTTTTTATTTAGTTCTGTCATCAATAAATGTTTTAAATGAGTAAATAAACATTTCAAAGATCTAAAAACCTTCTTCTTCTATTTGTTTCAGGTATGTCCTTACGACTATAAGCCTTGGAAATATAGCCAACATCATTTATTAATTTGAAAACAGACTTTTTGAGGTCACCCTTGTACATGCAGCATACAAATATATTTGTAAAAAATTATTTTCCTACACAGCTGGACTTTTTAGAATGGGCACTTTTTTTTCGTAAAGTAATTATTTAAAAAATCCCATTTTAAACAACTTTACAGAACACGCTGTATATTGTTGATTTTGGTACCAAGGTACAGATTAATGATTCCATGAAACCAAATGACCCTTAAATTAGTAAGGGTCAATAAGTAAGTAAGTGATTTCTATCAACGTTTTGATGGTAACTCTCCCACCGTTTTAGGGATTAAATAACTGTAAAAAAATTACTTTATCCGTAATAATAATAATAATACTAATAATAAAACAAATTACGTAATTCTATTTTTATAATTAAAATAAAACTTTTTTTAGTTCCTTCATCTTCTAGGATACCTATAATATAAGAATATACAAAAAGGTTTGTTTATTCAAGAGTTAATGTTTTGTCTAAAGGTAACAAAAAAGTAAAACATAAATATAGCACAAAAATTAGATATACAGTGTGTATACTTAAGTTGGCGTCATTACGAAAAAAGATCCTTATAAAAAATTCTGGATGGTCCAAAACCTAAAATTTTAGATCAAATTGTTAGTCATCTACCAGGTTTGGCCAAAAATATAATTTTTGCTCAAGAGTATTTTTGCTAATATGGGATATTATTAAAAAGAACTTTTACTTTTATTTGTTTTTAGAATAGCTATTAACATTTTTAGACATGGTATTTATTAAACATGGGGCAAAAATTTAAGGTGTGATTTCTTATTTTATGGAAAAAAGTTCCTGTAAACATATGTTCGAAGTTGCTTCCTTACTGAGATACAGGGCGTTAAAATTTAAGAAAAATCAGTTTTTTCAAAATATTTTTAATATGCTTAGGCCAATTTGATTAAAATTTGATACATTTATTTAAAGTAATAAGGCGCTTACTTAGCCCTAACCAGATTGTTATTATTGGGTCCAGTGGCGTCTTAGTGGACACCGCAACTTATCCTATTGTGAAAAGAAAGTAAGCCACTGACTTTTTTAGACGTTTTTCTATTTTTTTACAATTAAGTAATTATTAATACAACTTTTTAACCTTCTGTATTTTTTGGATTTACTTTCGTTTTCGAGAAAAATATTAAAGCTACATTAATTTCTTCTACAAAGGACTCATAGACAACATGATATAAAAAGAAAAAATTAAAATAAAACAATTATTTGCGTTAAAATATATTAGCAGTTGTGTATTTTATTAAAAATTGCCATTTTCCCTATTTACTAGGATCAAAATTCTTTAATTTTTTAATTTTATTTTATGCTGATTAGGGTGGTTTTTAGATCGACTTAAAGTGGCTTTATTTTGTTTTCTCAACAAATTAAGCTAGATACAAAAAATACAAGAGGTTAAAAAGTTGTATTATATATTCGTGTGGCGTACTTTTTTCTCAATAATATAAGTTGCGGTGCCCACTCAGACGCCACTGGACCAATAATAACAATCTGGTTAAAGCTTAATAAGCGCCGTATTACTTTAAATAAATGTACCAAATTTTATCCAAATCGGCCAAAGCATATTAAAAACATTTAGAAAAAAACTTGTTTTTTTTCTTTAGTTTTAACGCCCTATATCTCAGCAAGGAAGCGACTCCGGACATACATAATATGTTTATAGGAACTATTTTTCATAAAATAACATAGGAAAGAACACCTGAAATTTTTGCCCCATGTTTAATAAACCCCCTGTATATGCAAAAATTACTTTTTGAATAAACTAGATACAAAATTAAACAATGTTTTCCAAAAAAATTCTTTGTAGCGGTGTAAAATTATTGATTTGTTAGTAGAAATTCTAGGACAATGTCACAAAATGTTTTTGGTACAAAATTGATGTTATAAATTTCTAACAACTAATAAAATTATGTAAGTAAAGGTTAAATATTTTCAATGTAAAAATGGTACCTATTACACGTGTGTCAGTCACAAAGTTATTAATAAATTTAGTTAAAATATTTTAAGGTCAAGTTCTAAAGATGTATTTATCATAGTTTTTGCACAATCTCCTCTTAAACATTTGTCGAAATATCGATTTGCTACTAAATTTAAACATCTATAAGAACATTAATTATTATTAATTTAAGAAAGACGGCATTTAAATTTATTTAAATATTAGGGCCTAGCTACAATAAATAATACCAAAATAATTTATGTACTTACTTAAAAAAATGGTTTTTAAACGTATCTCTTTTATTTTTAATGGTAGAAACAAATTTTAAACGTTTTTCGTAGTGTTTTTTGGGAGCAATAAGGCACTATAAGTAACATTCTTAAAGATATCTTGGTTTTCAAATGGGGTGAGTTTAAAGGGCTCTAAAAAGACGGTGCTCGTTTGTAAATAGACGGTTTTCAACGACTACATCTCACCAAATATTCACTGCACAGAAAACCTACGCACAGAAAAATCGTAATTATTAAAAAGCTGCAATTTAAAACTCCATCATTTTTTTTACCTCCAGTATTTTTGGAGTTATTTGGAGAAAAGGGTAAAAAATATAAAATTGAAAATAATCGTTTTTAACTTAAAGCGTAAATTTTCCCGAAATTAGGTATTTAAAATTGGTCAAACTTTTTGGATGTCTTATTAATACATGTATAAAGAGAACTGCAAAATGTTAAAGGTCAATTTTAATTAGAGGGTAGTTTGGGACTAATTTTTATCATAACTCACTCAATGTTTATGCTAGAAACTTTATCCATTTAAAAAAGAAAAGTCACAGTAGGTGTTTTAAACCGGATCCTATAAGTTTTCTTTAAAATATGCAGTATTTTCTCGTTATTTCACTTTAAATCTATCAAACTTTATATTAAAGGAAAAAAGTGTAACTATTAACACACCGTATCTATGTTCGTTCTGTTCGTAGAAAATAAAACAGTTTTGTTTGTTTTTTAAAAACCTACAATTTTGCTTTTTATAGTTTTTTTAATTAAAATGCATAAGTTTCAAGTTATTTGCGAAAAGTATCTTGAAAAGTATTTTTTTTACGAAAAAATTTAAAGAACATTTCTTGCTTAGAATCACTTTTTCAATCGATTTCTGTTGTTAAAATGTAATAAAAAAATTCCACCTCCAGGGTTTTGGCGCCTTTCGGTTCAATATAGGTTTTGTACCTTGGGCTATTTCTTAACTCCTGTTAAAATTTCAAGTCCATCCATGCAGGACCAAAAAATTGCCAGGCGAAATGCTTCATTTTCTGTACTAGTACGAAAGATTTACATCTTGGCAGATGGTACGTTTAGAAAAAGGTTGAAAAACGCTGGTCTAATAGACAGGTAGGGTATACAGGATGTCTCTAAAAGGTGCGGAAAAATGCTATCACAAATTCCAGAAACTAAAATATTATTTCCCCAATTTACCTTAGTCAAGAAGTGGATGATTTTGAGGATACAGGGTGTTAAAAATTCAATCTAATATTAGTATTTATAAATAACTTTGTTAATAACAGATGTAATGTCAAAATATTTGGCTAGACGGGGTTTTGGGAGGTGCGAAATTAGAATCTGCTCTCATTTTTTTAAATCTAAACGGCGCCATCTGCGTTATCTTGAAAAAATTAAAAACGAAATTTTTTTGAGCCTTTTTAGATGAAAATGCTTAGTCTTCAACATATTTTACATAAAAAAGGCATATTTGGTAAAAGTTGATTTTTGCAACCGTTTTTGAGATAATTCAAAATAAATAAAAAAAATACTTTCTGTTTCAGGTACAAACTATACAAGGTGTTTTAGAATTTAGTACTGATCTTTAAGAATGTAAATCCTAAGGTGATATTAAGAAAAAAAAACAAAAATTCTATAGTTCTAAATAGCTTAACTTTTAGGATACAGAGTAGTAAAAAGTTTTTTTTTAAACTTTACCACCCTGCATCTTAACAGTTAAGCCACTTAAGACAGAGGTGTATTTGAACCTTCCTTCCTAAAATAAAATACGATTCACACTTTTAAAGATAAGCATCTAATTCTGAAACACCCTGTATAGCTTGGAACCGGCCTTACATGAAATTTGTATTTGAAATCCAGATATCTGCTCCTGCTTTAATAAACTTTTACCAAGTAAACCTTTTTATGCAAAACACGTTTTAATGAATAAGAATTTTTATCAAAAAATTAGTGGCGCAAAAAGTCATTTTGTTTTTAATTTATGCAAGATACCACAGAATGCGCCATCTAAAGTTTACAATAAAATTAATAGCAGATTCTAATTGTGGCAATACACCTAATTATTAGCAACATTGACTATAATAATAGATTTTAAAGAAATAAAAAAATGAAGTCGGGTAACAAAGCTTTTGCTAATTTGGTTATTAATATTTAGTAGTTTAGCGCATATGTTATTACCCGACTTCATTTTTTTATTATTTAATTTAATATCTTTAACTTTTAGTGAATTTTATTTATTTTTTGCAGTCGGTTTAATTTTTTTTAAAGTGTTTATTTTTTGCTTTCTTATATTTATTATTATTATTAAATCGGTGATTAAACACTAGAAAACACTACCAGTACCTCTATCAAAGACTAAATTAAAAGCACAATAACTTGAAATTTGATTGCTTTGAAACGTTACAGCCGGTCATGTAAAACTGTCAGATTGAAGGGCTATGGTTAGTAGTGGTTTTTTAAATCTATTTTCTAATACCTAGTTAAAAAAATTAACTAACCGGAACTAACCATGACACCCCCAATGTTAATCAATCAAATTACACGTCCCTGTGCTTTTACTCTCCCTTTCAGTTCGGCGAAAAAAGTTAATTTTGTTAAAGGAGTGTAAACCGCCATCGTATTATTATAATATTTGTTCAACTTCCCACTAATAGGTAGCACTAATACAGCTGTCGCGCGAAGAACGTACGGCAGAGAGAAAACAATTAAGTCTAGTACCTTTTTCTCTTGCGATCCTGACTTGGATTTTTAAGGTGGGACCACCGCGGAAGTGTACTCTTTCAAATAAAAAAAATCTGTCCACAAACGCAAGAGTAATTAAGTAACATACACAAAAAAAAACATACTGGCGAATTGAAAACCCCTAGTTTTTAAAGTCGGTTAAAAAACTATAAACAAAATAAAAACACCGATCTCCGAAATCATACACTTTTAGACAAAGGTACATAAATTTAGTTAGATCGTCATTTTTTGTTTCAGGAAATAGTAACAGCATTTTTTTCGTCCTTTCTAAAGAGTATTACTTTTTAGAGTATAACAGTACTATTATAAAAAAATCTGATTTGTAATAATTTACCCCAATTTTTTTTTATTAATTTGCTTAAATATCTACTATTTATTAATAAACATGTGCTTTTATCCTTGTCGATCTTTGTTAGTCATATAAATTACCAAAATTATTTTCAAACGTACTTCTAACACCTATGTAAAATCTACGTGTTTGGCTAGTAAATCATTGTATTATAAAGTGTAAAACGAATCTAAATATTACAGGAAATTAAATTTTACTGGTCTGCAACGAAATCCCCAATTAAATAAAAAATTTAAAAACATCAAGCATTAAAGGTGATAATTATACATTAGCTTTAAGTGTTTTCATGGGCGTAGCCAGGATTTTGTTTAGGGGCGGGGGGCAGGCAGAAGAAAAGTAATTATTTACCGGGTGTTTCTTAAAGGTGGTCCCTTGTTATATTTATTTGTTTCTTACTTCTCCATACTGGGTAAAATTTGCAAAAATTATGGTCAAAACTTTTTTCACAGTTGATACATTATTCATTTATTGGGTGGTTTTTAGAAAAAGTTCTACTTAAAAAGCGCCTATCATGTGGTACTTGAATGTTTGAAAAGTGCTCCCTCGACCCACTCTCGTTATATATTTATTATACAGGATTATTCCTTATTGCGGTAAAAAAATTAAGGGAATATTCCCAAACTAGTGTTTTAAAAAAATGCATGTATAAACATAGATCCGGAAATGCAATTTCTAAGATACACGGTGGCAAACTTTAAATAAAAGTTCAAATTTTTATTACAATTATCCGATTTTAATAAACTTTGATAGTGAAATTTATAACCGCAGGAGGCCTATGTAGCCTTTTATTAAGTCCAGTGGCAAGTGGCACCTGAACAAATATTTCTAACATAAAAATGTACGTCACTGGCTTTTGTGCATTTTTTGTATTTTCCCTAGAAATATCAAAAATACAGCTTTTTCTGGACCACTTAACATAAAGAAAATAATTTTTATCATTTTTACTTAAAAAAAACAATAAAAACATCTACACTAAGAAATTTTACCAAATAGTGTTTTTTAAACTTGTTCAATGTTTCTTGGGTTGTTCAGGGATATGCAATAAAAAGTTTGTTTTTTTAACGAAGTAAGAAACAAAAAAAATGTAATTTTATTAGGCCAATTTAAATAAAATATAAAATATAGAAGCCAGTTAGTGGCATATATTTTTTGTCAGAACCATTCGTTTTAACGAGCCGCTCAAGACGCCACTAGCATCTTAGAGAGAGATAAATCTAATCGAGTTAGGGCTAAATTAGCCCAATACTACAACACTATTAAATTTTATTAAAAATGGCCAAATAATATTTCAGATATTAATATAAATAAATATGATTTTTTAAAAATTCTGTATCTATCTTGGAAACAATGCATTTTCAGACCTATGTTTATATGACTTTTTTGCATAAAATAGGGTCATCAATATGAGTTTAATTTTTTTACCTCAATTAAGAAACACCCTGTATATTTTTAATGTATTTTTGTTGCGGAGTCCTTAAATTGACGAAAAAATTTAATATCTACAAAACAGTTATAAATTTTGTCCAGCAGCTGCCCCCTACCGGTACCTGGCTTTATTTATTTGTTATTTATTACATCAAAATTTTGTGCAAAAACCGTTTTTAATAAATGTTTTATTTTGGATTCATGTGTGACTTTTTCCATAAATATTACAGTTTCTTACAAAATCAAATGGGCCCATTAGTTATGACCCAAGCAGCAAGCTCTCTTTTGAGTCATTTTTGGTCACATTTGGTCAACAAAGACGTCATAAGATATCGACAAAATGACGTTAAATTGACCTTCCTAAGTCACAGACAAAAGACTTCCCGTTAATGACGTCATAATAACGTCTTTAAGTTGATGAAAAATTGACGCATATACTTTTTTTAAAGCTAAAATGATTCGATATTTTATTTGAAAATTGAAATAGGAAAAAACTCCTTACTGCTTGCAATTTCCTTGCACTGCAAGGTCGCATCTCTCGGGACACTGTCCAACCTGGAGATGAAGATTTTTACACTAGCCGAAGATATTTCTTTCAAAGCTAATTGAGATCACTAACCGCAGACCGGTATCGAACTATTTTGGTTTTATCGGTACAGTGTAGGCGATAAAAGATGTTGAATAAACGTAGTAGTTTATTGTCCATTGCACCATCTATCGGTATAGTTTTTTTCTATTTTAATTTTGTAAAATGATTAGTCTTATTTTTCTGTCATATGATATTTCGGTTTGATTTTGACAAAAACATATAATGTCACAAAATTTTTTGGCGGGTTTGCTAAACGTGACGTCATTATATTTTTATAAGCTCGTATGACGAAAAAATGAGATCGAAAGGACGTCACTTCAACGACGTGAAAAACGTCATTAAAATAACGTCATAATTTTGGTCTGATGACGTCCTATGACCGAAAATGACCAACTTAAAAATGACGTCATAATGATGTCAGCTTGCTGCTTGGGGAGATGGGCCGTTTTGACTTCAATGTATCTTTATGTACCATTAGCTCAACAGTTTTATTATTTGTCTGATTAATACCCCAGATTGATGAGAAGATTGGTGCGATCTGGTAGCTGGAACTTTTTAGCTTTTAGTACAAATAAAAGGTTTTTTTATATAAATTATAAGTAGATTGGTAATTTTACTAGTTGTATTTTATTAATTTGTTTTCTGTTTGTACTAGCGGCAAAAAAACAAGCTTAAAATTTCCAGTAATTAAGAAATTACCATTAAAGAGATTGATGACATACAAGTGGTGTCAGCTCTATGCGTTCAATTAGGTTTATGCGTTTATGTAAGTAAAACACTAGTAAGTAAAGATTTGACAAAAAATGCTTGCACATAAACATCTTGCCGATAGGATGACGCTTTGTCGTTAGTTTAGACTGTCTCCTTTCCACGCATTGGCGAAAATTGCCCATCGACGTTTTTAAGTGGCACGACGTGTATATCAAACGGTATTGTTAAAAGGATATTTGCTTCTTATAAATCTTTAGAATGACATGTAAATATGATAATTTAACCCTAAATTTAAAATAAAATCTTAAATTTATAGTCTTATAGTTAACATGTTTTATTTAAATTGGTAATTCTGACTTGTTTATGACAATTAAACGCAAATATATGGGCTTTTTCTATATACAGTCTGTCCACGGATGGACTTAATTATACCCGTATTTTTATTTTTACTAATTCGAAAAAGTTATTCTTTATAAAAATGTGTGCTTTGTCGGAAATGCCCTAAGCTAGAATAAATAGCTATAAGCTATAATATATTTGTCCTATAATATACAGGGTGGTTCAAAATCGCAAAGGTATAACTTTAAAAAATAAAAAAATTGGAAATATTTTTTTTCTAAATTACCTAATTAAATACCACTAAAAAGTTATCAAAACTGTTCAATATATTTTCTTTTCTATGTTATGTCTTATGGTTATGGTTTCTAGAAAAATTAAGGTTAACGTAAAAAAATCTTTAAATGAATATGTTTTACAACTTAATGACAATTCTTTTATTAGAAAAAAGCTTTAAAAAAATCCCTTTATCATATACAGGGGAATTTTAAATTACAAAAATGTTATTTAAGGAAATAAAAATAATCAGTTATAAATATTTTTTTAACTACTTATTTAAGAAGCATAAAAATGTAATAGAAAATTCAACTTTTTCTTGAATAAGTTGTTACCTTTTGCGTTACTACTTACACACATTTTAACATAACTTAATAATGTTTGCAAAAGTAAAAAAATACAAACATTTAGGTATGAAAAAAAAACCTTTATTTTAGTTTATACCGAGGTTTATACCTAATTTTCCTATGTTATCATAAGCGAAAAAAATGTACAAAACTTTTTTTTATTACTTTTCAATGCTTCTTAATTAAATCGTTTTAAAAAAGTATATATATTTTTTTTTAATAATATGTTTGAAAATTTAGGCCACCCTGTATATCATATGGAAATTTTAATTATGGTCTCGATAATGGCTTTTAGCATTAAACACAAAGCAAACATTTTTATTAAAAATATTTTTTTTATAAATATTAACAATAAAAACAATAACAGGTAAAGCTAAGTCCATCTGTGGAGACACTGTATACAGTATGTCCACGGATGGATTTTACAATAGGACAAATAGTCCAAAAATTTGCTTTTATTTCTTAAAAAAAAAAACAAAATACACGTTAAGAAATTTGTTTTGTTTTGTACAGGGCATTTAAAAACTACAAAAATGTTAAAATAGGCCAAGACCAACCTACCTTTATTTTGAATAATTCAGCAAAATATTAATTAATAAAGGTTTTTAGAACTGACTGAGGATCCGAAATCTAAAATTTTACATAAAATAAATCAAATTTTGTATTTTTTAAATCATGTTTTACATATTTATTAAAATAATTTACCTAGTTTTATTACACACAATAATTAATGTTGAAGTTTGTCGAATACATGTATTTAAATACAAAAATGTAAAACCAGGTAAATTACGTAAAACGCTGTAAAACATAATTATTAAAAACAATATGATACCAAAATAAAATGTTTTGTTTATTTCATGTAAAATTTCAGGTAACGTAGCCTTATTTAATTCTAAAAACCTTTTTTATTTCACAATTTGCTAAATTAGTAAAAATAAAGGTAGTTTTTTCCTTGGTCCATTTTAACATTTAGGCAGTTTTTGGAGCCCCTGTACAAAACAAAACTAATTTCTTAAGGTGAATCTTAATTTTTTAAAGAAGCAAAAGCAGTTGTCATACACGACTTTCTTGAACATGTAAATTTTTGGTCCATTTGTCCATCCGTGGACATACAGTATATAAAGAAGTATTATTTATAACAGGTGTTATGTTAGTTATATTATATATCATCTATTTTTGTTGGTAAGATAAAGTACCAAAACTATTTTTGTCCAAATTTATTCTACATGTGTGGCTAGTAATGAATAACATTAACAGTTCAATAAACCTTGTAAAAGAATATTAATAAAACAGATAATTTGATTATTACTTGCCAATGGAACGACTGGAAGGTCTTTTACAAAATCACTCAAAGAGCACAAGATTTTCATGTTTATTGAATGTGTAAAATGCATTTTTCCTACGACCACTTGTGAAAATAGCAAATAGCACACTGGTTTCATGCCTAGAAAATGCGTTATATCACACTAGTGTTTCAAAGTACTTTACAACACTCGTGTGATATATATTATGATGTCATTCTAAAAACTGCTATTGGTTTTGCAAGTGACGTATTTATTGTAGTGACAGTAAAAAAACGTTTTACTTACCTTAAACAGTAGAACCCAAATTAGCGAAAATCATCTTATTAACGTTAAGTTACTACACTGTATAAGCTTTCTTCTTAAAAAGAGTAATAATAAACTTTCCGAAAAAATAAAAACATAAACAAAAATAGACATAACCACAAAAAACAACTTTTACTGACTGCATGCTCAGTGGCACAGTGTTGTCAGGTAAGTAGATCAAATTAAAAATCTCCCTCCTACCTTTGAGCACGCACTCTATAGAGGCAGCCTTGCCGCTTGACCGTTCGACCTAAAGCGCCAGGGAAAAACTCCTATAGATCAAATTCCTTTCACTCTGTCGTCATGTACTCAAACAACTAGTTAAATCTTTTTTTTTTAAATCCCTTAATTAAACCTGAGGCTAATACACACTTTATGAATCCACTTTCTTTTGTCCATTCATAAATATAATCAGATCCTTCCGACGTTGCCAAATGCTTTCCATATTTTGCATGGTATAACGGAAGTTTAGTAGTCGTTTTTTTCTTACTTTTAGGACATTTTAGTAGTATTGAAAACGGTAACATAAAGTTCTGCTACAAAAGTATTAAATACTACTGCACATTATTTGCTACAAAAACGGAGAGAGTTTTACTACTACGTGTACCTGGGGCCTATAGTGCTACACATTGTAACTGTGTAGATTACAATTGCAGATTTTTTTTCCGTGTAGTGAGTTTTTTAGGACACCAACCAATTTGCAATACTTTTGTTACCATATTATAATTAATAAATATTATTCATCCAATAAAAAGATGGGTTAAAAACGCATCTTAATATCCTGATAAATAAGTTTAGTAAAAAGGTAACCAGAAGTTCTGGTTATGTCGAATTATGAAATGAATATTCCGATATTTAAAAAAAAGTAATTGAATACTCAGTATTCATAAATACCAAAATTGGGTATTTATAAATACTTAAGAGCAAAAAAAAGATTCCCGTCTAATATTTCTTCTACGACTTTGGGGCACGGAATATTCATCATTTTGGTATTCGAATACTGACAATCTCGGTATTCGAAAACTTGCAATCCCAATCTTCGAATACTGCTATTCACATTTTATAAATACTACCTATACCAGTATTCGAATACTTTAACTTCCGGTATTTGAATACTAAAAAATGTATTCGAATATTGTTATTCAAAAACGGTAATCTGAATAAGTACAAAATCCCGAATACTGACCAAAAAAGTATTCTGCTGAATACCGAATACCAAACACACACATGTATTAGAATACTATTCGAAAACCACTCCAATGTATTCTGAATACGATTCTGTATACCGAGTATTTGAATACTACTCAACTCTGACCAGAACTAACATTTATATTATTGGTCAGATATCAGCTACAGAAATTTTAATTGTGTGCTGCATTACTGTGAAAATTTAAAAACTTACTTTTTAATACTTATTAAAAAAGTTTTAAGCCGGATTTACAAAAATTGTAAAAAAAATTCGGAGACAAGAATTGCCATTAAAACTGATTTTAATAATTCACCTATTTTTCTATAAATTCACCATTTTTCAGATGGCCAAATAAAGAAAAAAAACATTCTACAAATAAAACGACTATCCAGTACCGTTGTAGTACTCTTTAAACCTCTTTAAACTTGACCCAAAATATTACAACAGCATATTCGTCGGCTGAATGCAGAACTATCCTAACTCTAGAAAGCATTTTTTCAGGAAACGTTTTTTTTAAATAACTTCTTTAAAAATAACTACAATAAACTTTTTTTATCACATTTTTGTTGGAGTCCTGTCAGTTTTTTGAATTTGTAAAAGTAATAACTCTTCTTATCATAATTTGGATAATTATTCACATAGGATAGTACTTGGTGCACTTAGGGTTATTCTGTTTCAGTCTGTTTGCACTTAAGATATGCAGCGTGCAATTAGGTTAGTTCTGATTAGGAATGCAATTAGTAAATACCAATTCGGGATATTAAAAATATTTTAATAATATTAAAATACAAAAGTTTAGCCTTAAAATTATAAAAAAAAACAACTTAAAGTTAATCTCAGTCCGACCATTCGTTTTCTTCTGCCACATTAGCGGAATAAGGTAGATTTTTAAAAAACTCGTGATACTGATTCGGAATTACTTTTTTTGTACAAAGAAATTTTAAATGTTCGTATTGCTTTTTTGTAATTGACAATTTGTCAAAATATAATTGTTTAAGTTTAAAATGTTCAATATTGTTTTGTATACTTTTTCTACCTTTTTTAAGTAAATTTATTTTTCTAAATTCGTTGTCATCAAACTCGTTTTTAAAAAATATTATGTTCGGATTTTCGGGCTCCACTTTAACTACACGAATTTTAGAAAGGTATACTTTTTCGTTCTGCTCGTCTTTTTCCCAATTTAATGTAGTAGATGCCGCAAGGTCTCTAAGGTCAAATACAGTATCTTGAGTTATTTCCTCAACTTTATATTTTTTTCTTTTGTAGCCGATCTCACTATAGTGTACCACTGTTCAGGAACATAAATTGGTATTGATGCAGCTGCTTTTTCGATACAACTATGTACCGAATCCCCTTCTGATTGAGTATGCCCCACTTCTAAAAATGTGTGTGAAATCTTTATTTTATGTTTTTGAGCAATCCAGTTATAGAGACTAAAAATAAATTTATTTCTGTTTCTTCTTTAACTCCTTTTTGTACATGTTCATCAAAAAATAGCAAAAGGCAGCTTCCAATTTCTGAAGATCCTCTTTTTGCTATAATTTCGTGCCACATATAACAAACAGCATTTTTAGTGGCGAGATCGTAAACCGAGAAATTGTAGGCTTTATATTTTAGCTTGTAGTAAGCTAGCCCAACTTCGCTTTTGGGAACTGACAGAGCTTTTTGCAAATCGAAAACTGCAGCTTTAAAGAAAGGATTTTCAGAAGCTTTTACTTTGTCTGCGTCTTTGACAGCTCTTGCTTTGGACCTGTTTTCCCGGTGACTTAGATAATCGCTTTTCAGCACTTGCTTTTCTTCTGCAGTTGCAGTTTCATATTCGTGACAGATAGCACAAAGATCTTTTTAGGTCTAAAAAATGAGATGTTAAACTCTGTGTTAAAAATTTGCCGATACATGCTCTCTGATGCAACTTTGTTGATTTTATTTTCATCACAATATTCTTTGTAATAATAATAATAATAATAATAAATTTGTTTATTCAATAAATAATCAAAATTAACACAAAGAAATTCATAAATGGAGCACACTAAATTTACAAAAAATTTGTACTGTGCTCCAGAGAATATGAACAATAAGACATTTAAATACATAAATAAAAGTCAGGATAGTTTACACCAAAAACCTAAAACTAAAAAAAACTCTTACTTATAAAAAAAAATATGTCTTTGTAATGGATTCAATTTTTTCTTTAAATTTTCGAACGGATTCTTTTTTTTTTAATTTTCGAACGGATTCCAAGACCCCAACCCAACCGTTATCAATCTGGCAAAACATTATAAAAATAACAACAATAACGCCTATGCATAATAATAAATATTTACTACAATACTACATATGTAACTTCAACGTAATGACTTCACAAGGGTCATGTATGGCCCTATCGCTTCACAAAAAATAATCTATTTTCAAATATATATTTTTTAACTTCTTTTATAAAAATATGTTTTTTGCAATTTCTCTTAACTTTAAAGGTAACATATTATAATATTTTGGTCCTAGAAAACTTACAAATTTTTGACAGTGCGTTTTGTAATACAAGTTATGTGTTAAATGCTGGCTGGTAATGGCTCTAGTCAGGCATCGATGCAAAACTCTTTTCTTTTGGAATGCAGTGTGTACAAATATGACAGATTGTAAAATATAAAGGAGCTTGATATTAAATAACTTATTTTCCGAGTATATTCGCTCTGTTGAAAATCTTTTTTCCTTTTTTAACATTACTTTTATAATAAAATTTTGTGTAGTTTGTAGTGTCCTTAGACTGAGTGTCAAACAAGCCTCCCCAGTTTATTATTCCATACCTAAATATTGATTCGACTAAGGCTTTATATGCTGTAATCAGTTGTGTTGGGCTTAAGATATTTCGTAATTGATAAAATATTGGTATAATTGATCTTATTTTACCACTTATATATTCTGCGTGATACTTCCACCTCAGATGCTCATCCACTATTACTCCTAAATATTTTATTTTTGACTCTTTTGTAATGTCTATTTTGCATCTACAGTCATTATTGTTTGTTAAAATACATTGATTATTGTGTAATTTTAGGGACTGAATATTGCAAGCGGTAGCATCTGAAGTAGAGAATCCAATAAATTTCGTTTTAGAATAGTTTAGTGTTAGCAAACTCCTATCTAAATACATTCTTACTGTGTTAAGGCCAATTTCAGTTTTTTTAAGACTGTTTCCCAGCTATATCCATCAAAGATAATTGCTGTGTCATCAGCATAGGAGACAAATTTAATTTTTGAATCTTGATAAAATAAACTATTAATATACATGAGAAATAATATTGGTCCCAGCACCGTGCCCTGCGGCACACCTGTTTCAGTCACCAAAACGTCACTAATACAACCATCGACCTTTACACACTGTTGACGATTTAATAAATAATTTTCGATAAGTCTAGCTGTTTTTCCACGTAATCCTAATTCCTCAATTCTTTCAATTAATATTTTGTGTGATACGGTGTCAAAAGCCTTAGCCAAATCAAGAAATACGGCTATACATTTTTTTGTTATCAAGACATTCATTTACATAGTTTACAAGGTCGTATATAGCTAATTCTGTATTCTTATCTTCTCTAAATCCAAATTGACTTTGTGATAACAGTTCTAATTTTTCCAAAAATTGTACAATTCTTTTTTTAAACATTTTTCAAATATTTTAGCTATGTTATTTATTAATGTAATAGGCCGATAATTAGAAATTTCACCATTATTCCCACTTTTGTAAAGTGGAGTGATAACTCGACTGTTTGTAGTGGCTTGGTACTATGCAAGTAGAAAAATTAAATTTATTATATGTTTTATAGGGGTGCTTATAAAAAGGTGTACTTTCTTCAAACATTCCACATCAATGCCGTCCAGACCCGGACTGGAACCATTCTTAAGTGAACCTATAGTTATTATAATTTCTTGCTCGTCAACTGGCCTTAAAAACAATGATTGTGAAACATTAATTCTTTTAATATTTAAGTTATTATCCGTTAAATCAATTTTTTCAGCCAGAGTCCTTCCTACGCTTCTAAAATATTCATTAAACAAATTAAGTTTTTTTGCTATCGCTTTCAATTTCGCCATTTTTTGACAAATGTTAACGGGGTTATTTGTCTTTTTTCGAAAAATTTGCCGCGTCTTTAATAAGGTCCCATACTTTTTTGGACAATTTTTATTTTCTGATAGTTTTTTCTTATAATAATTATTTTTAGCTTTCTCTATAATTTTATTTAATTTATTTCTATATGCCTTGTATTTATTTTCGAGAGTAATATTATTATTATCATTCCTTAACTGTTTTTTAAAAGGTCCCTATATTTAATTGAATTTATAATGGCATTAGTAATCCAAGGCTTTAATTTTTTATGACTAGTGTTAATTTTTATCAATTCTGTGGATTTATTAATACATTTATTAAAAATCTGTATAAATTTATTATTGGCTGTTTCTGAGTCTTGCAGGGATAATACCTCTTCCCATGTTATAGTGCTTAACAATTGTGAAAGTTTGTCATAATTGATTTTTTAATAATTTTATTTGAATTTAGGCTTTTACATAGTTCTTCTGTAACGATATTTAAACATATAGCATTATGATCGGTAATATCTATTTCAGAACATAGGAAAAACACTGGCTAGGCGAGACCAAGAATGTCCTTAACAAAAATGTGGTCTAAACATGTTGATATCCTTGTGGGTTTATCAATACACATTCCAAATCCAAAACCAGCCAGTAAATTAAGATAGGCCACTGTAGAATCAGACTCCTGCAAAACATTGATGTTTATATCCCCAATAAAAATTTCTGTGACATTTCTGTCAATATATGAATTAAAATAAGTATTTAAAGTATCTGTAAATTGATTTATATCAGTAGAGGGAGATCTATATGTGCAACTAATGGCAAAGGTTTTATTTCCATATTTAAAAGTAATTCTGGTAAAAGTAAAGTTTTCATATGTGATGTGACTAACTTTAGGTACAATTGTATTTTTATATATACAACAACACCATCATTTTGATTTAGTTGGCTCTTGTTATAAAAAATTTGATACCCATCAATATTATACAGTGTCAGATCCAGTATATTCCACGTTTCGGAGAGCACAAGCACGTCCACCCCAACATCAGATAATGCTTCAAGAAGTATAAGTAATTCATTAAAGTGTTTATTTAAGCTTCTAATATTAAGATGAATCGTACTCAAGCTCATTTTACCTTTTTGTTTATTACATGCCTTGACATATCCCTGTATGTCAACGGTTGAAGCCTTGGTCTCCAAATTCGAAATTGACTCAAATATTTTTTGTATGTCCATTATTTAAATACTTAATCAACTGCTGTACAAAAATAAAAATAAATAAATATTTATTACCAATATTCCCTAAAAAAATAAATATTTAAATTATTAAATAGAAACAAAACAAAATAGAAATTTTATTCAAACCTAGAGAAGTCTACCTACATCCGTTAGTAATTTTAAAAAGTTTAATCTATTTAGTACAAGTTATTATCTCTAAGAGAAAAAAAACATATTATTATTGATATTGTAAAAAAAAAATATAAATAAAAATAATCATAGGCCTGGTCCACATATTCCATTTATTATTATTAAATAGGTTATATTAACTTTATTTCTTGAAAAAAAAAACAGAAATATATATAGGTAAACAAATAAAATTGGTATTGCTATTATATAAATAGGAAATAAACATAATCGTCATATAAAGCGAAATTTATTATTTCTAAATTTGTGTGTTTATACCCATAACTAATACATATCAATAGTAAAAATCAAAACAATCACCAAAGAAAACAAGCATACGGCATAACATTGTCCTATAGTTTAGTTTTAATCTTCAACACTATCTATTGGATCATCTTCTAAATCACTATTAAATGCAATAATTCTCTCTGCCGTCTTCACGTATACTGCTCCATTTTTTGTCCATGTATTTTTGAAACCATATCTGTCTGCAGCTTCACCATATTTCTTTAAGTTTTCCCTGGTTAAATCTTCCTTTATTGTTATTCCAGACCCTTTTAGTTCTTTTTTTTTTAAATAAACCTCCATTCTTTGTTTGTAGTTGAAAAATTCTATTAAAATAGCCCTTGGTTTGTTTTCGACTTGTTTACCAACTCTATGACATCTTTCAATATTTGGAGACGTCAAACTCGTCTTTAGCTTTTCGTTTAAAAATCAAGTACGTCGTTTTCGATATTTTCATTCTTTCTCTCTTTCATTCCGAAGATGCGAAGGTTTTTGCTACGAGAATACTGTTCGATTGAGTTTATTTTTTGTAAGTATCCTTTTTCCTTATCTGCACATACAGATTTAAATTCTTGAAATTCCTCTGTTAAATTATTAATTTTTTGTGTTAGTTCCTCGAACTGGTAATTTAACTTTTCAAAAATAGATTGAGCAATAGCCTTACTCATTTCCTTAACAATTGATTCTTTTGAAATGCAGCAATTAAAACTTCTTCCACATCACTAATAAACTGTTTCTTTATGACCATCTTGACTTTTATTTTCGTTTGCAAAGTACTGATAAAATTCGGGTTTTTTTAACTTGTACAGCAGCTCGATATCGGTCTACTCGTCGCGGCTACACATACCTGACTGAAAGCTGATACATTTTAACGACGTTTAGTGATGGGGGCAAATATTTTCTCTCTGTACTTGACCTGCAATAGTGACTTTCGACAAACTCAAACTGATAAATATGTTCTCTGACGCTTTCTTTAACACTTTCATCCACTGCTGAGTTAGTACAAACTTTTCCTCTTTGATCTTCAGCAACTGACCCACAAAAACCCTGCTTTTTTATAACAGTTTTTACAACTTGCTGACTGATTGAAAGAGTGTTAAGAAAAAATATCTTACATACCGAAATTCTTTTATTTTCTACAGTTAAGTAGTAAAAGTTTGAATTTTTTCGCCTACTTTTAGAATCTGTTGTTTCTTCTTCGGACAAATCTGTATCTTGGCAATTTCTCTCATTTTTTTCGTTTTTCTTTTTGTCTCTTGTATATCTACGTGCCTCGATATAAAATCCCTTTGGCGGTTTACATCTCCAAAGTTCCAATAAGTTTCAAATATTTGTTGCCTTTGAGTGTCATTTATTTTTTCAAAACATTTTTTTTACAAGAATTTCCACAGGTTGGTTTTATTTTCTTTTCTTCTTGTACTTTTCCTGTCCAATTGGTATATTTTTTACCAGAATTTCTAGCTTTCTTTATTTTGTTTCTTCGCCACTCGTTTTCATTTCTACGTCTTTTTCTACTTTTTTCTGAACTTTATTTGTATTTTCCTCAAACAAGAATACGGGACGGTTTTCATTTGGTTTTTCAGGCACGTAAGTGGGGTCATGTAAATCATCATCACTGCTAAACGGATCGGATCCCGAGGGAGAAATTTCCAGATCTTGTTCAAGAAGACTCTTGGCTTGTAAATTAGGCTCTATCTGAGAAGAAGAACATGGCATTATGACCTTACTGGTTGATAATTCACAAGTCAAGCTGTTTTTTTGCTGTACAAGCAAGGGTTCATTACCATTAGCTAATGGAGATTTTTGCTTGGAAGGAAGGAGGGTTTGAAGAGTACTAGTTTGTACTTCAGGAATTTTTGTACCATAAGATTTTATATCTTTATATAAATCCTGATTTTCAGCTAAAACAAACAAATATTTCAGGTTTTAAATAAAAATTAGTTTGTTTTAGAAGCATGTCCTCAAATACTTGCTACTTAAACATTTGGTATTTATAGAGGTATTGACGGACTTTGGATTGGTGACATCTGCAAATGGTTGACGTTAAATAATTGGTAGATTTGCAGATAAAACAGTTTCTTGCGTAGGTGGTTCTAAAATATGCTTGCTTTATTCAAAAAAATGTATAAGCTCAGAATAGACTTACCTTTTTTTCATTATCTTCTTTCGGAGAAGTACGATTTATAACAATCTTTCTAGGTAAAAGGACTTCTATATCAATATTTGTTAGAACATTTCTTTTAGGAAACCTTTTATTCTGGCTAACCGTTTCCAGGGCATTTTTCTCTAAAAAAATTATGAAACAAACAACAAAGTTAGGCACGTTACATTCGTTTTTAGGTAGTTAGGCATTATTTAACCTTTGCGATTTTTCTTATCTGGTAACAAACACTTTCTTTATTTCGTATACGTCTTTGCAGTTTATTTTTATTAAACAACAAATAAATCTTTATTTACTTTTAGTATTTTAAAATCTTTTTTACTTCCTACTTACCTTCAGATTTACGTTTCAAAAACAAGCAATCAAATATACTAGCTGGCATGGTATCTCGTTGAGCATCAAATACAGTAGTTTCCTGCCGAACTAATGTTGTTGGCGGTACAATATTTGGATTCCTTAATAGATGGTTACCACATGTTATGTCTTGTTCAACCACTAACATAGTTTTAATATTTTCTTGACTTGTTTGATCTATTTAAATAATAAATTATTATTGTCTTTAAACCACAAAATAGTTTTTGAAACCCTACCTAAACAGCATGGGCGATAATATGACAAATCTATCCCAAAAATTGTTATTACAGAGTATACCTAAGTACCTACTTCTAGGCTACACTGGTTAATAACTCTCAACCTATGCTTATAAAAACTTAAAATTAAAATTACCAATTTTTTTGCTTTTATTTCAGAGGTGAGAAAACTGATAAACATAAAAAATATTTTAATAGTTTAAACTTTTTGAAATGCAAAAGGCATATATTTTTTTGTTTTCACTTACCATTATCAGCTTTTTGTATTTAACGTTTTCCATAATCCTACGAGTTCTAAAACTCATTAAGTTTGTTTCCATTTTCCCAAAATAAGTAGCAAACTAATTCAGTCAAAATATTAACTCCTTTCAGCACTGTAATATTTTAATATATTATTTACTCCTGTGTTAAAAAGCACGTTTAAACGTGTTTTATTCAAATCAGAACTAGCCTATATTCACACTAAGCTGATCTTAACTGTTAAAAAGGTAAACAGAACTATCCTATCTGCCTACGGTATAATAGCTTTAAATCGCAACCTATTCTATTTACATGCAGATACGATACTTTTGCACGAAAATAAAGGGAGATAGGATACCGAAAATGAAATGATAGTTTTGCATAAAAAATAAAATTAAGGGAAATGTAGTTAGGATAACTAACAGCGATAGGATAATTCTGCACCAAAAATTTCGGAGCCTTTTCAGATAGGATTATTTTTTACCGGCGTCTTTTAGGATATCTAATAACAGTGGGTAGGTGCCTACTGCCGCAAAAAATTCCCCGTATTTCAAACTATCCTATCTGCAAGAAAAACGAAAATGCAAAATATGTTAGATAGGATAGTTCTGCATTCAACCGACGAATAAAGCTAAAGCATACCATGTGTATTTTGCATAAATTGATTAACTTAATTTGATGCAAAAGAAAAGTGTTGGTACCTAATTTACAACATTAACGTAAGAGAAAGAAAACTATAATGTAATTGTTAAATTAGCTGCGTTGAAATGTGATATTGTTAATTTTTATCTTTGTGACAGCCCATGAAGACGTATGTCTAATGTGCATTATAAAATTTAAGGGGTTTCTAAATTAGGCATTTGCATCAAGGATTCCCAGTCCATCAAAAGTTTAGACGGATTTAAGCGAGGGAGTACTTACATTCGTATTCTTAGAAAGCATTTTTATTTGATACCCATATTGTAGGGAAAAACCTAGTCCGCCATATTGGATTTATAGTGACGTCACTTTATTTTTCGAGTTATTCTCAACAAATCATTTTAATTATTACCATATTGTAGAAGTGTATTAAAAACAACTAGTCCGCCATCTTGGGTGTTCCGCTATGTTGTATTTAGAAAAATGTCACTTTTTTTCCGGGTAATTCCCAGCAAACTGTTTCATTTAATACCCATATTGCGGAATTGCATTAAAAATAACTAGTCCGCTATATTGGATTTAGAGTGACGTAATTTTATTTTTAAGTTACTCTTAGCAAGCCCTTTTATTTGGTACCCATTTTGTAAGGGTTCATTACCAATAACTAGTCCACAATCTTCATTGTTTCGCTATGTTGGATTTAGAATGACGTCACATAGCTAATCATGCATTGTCAAACTAAACGTGTGTACAATATATTAGCTCAATCGATGGAAGATAAATGCTTCAAAATTGTGTTGCAAGATTCCACCCGAACATAGATATTCATTCATAAATATATACAGGGTGGCGCCCTTCGTTGACCTTGAAGAGAACAGCTAAAACTAAAAGAGATAAAAGAAATCCGATTGCACCATCTTGATTTAAATTTATTAAACAAATTAAGTGGTGAAAGTAAATCATGGCTAACATGATTCGTTCTGGAGATACAGAGTTTATTTTTTTAATTTTGTCGATTTGGCCAGGCACTTGTAAGTCGCTTGATATAAGAGATAGACAAAATATGTGAATAAAAAAGTTTACGGATTTTTAA
Organism: Listronotus bonariensis; assembly: GCA_014170235.1. Lineage (NCBI taxonomy): Eukaryota > Metazoa > Arthropoda > Insecta > Coleoptera > Curculionidae > Listronotus > Listronotus bonariensis. The sequence goes on from JACEGR010003302.1 coordinate 60,862, forward strand.
GTTAAATTCATTGGCGTACTTATATTTTTTCCATTGCCTTTTATGTTAAAGTTCTAACACAAAGTTAGGATTTTTGAAATAGGACACCCTGTATATTTTATTATCAGTTAAAAGGTAGCCTTAAAACCTATAAGAAATGACACATTTACTATATTTTTTTTTAACAAAACACCCTGTATATTATACCACCGTTGCAAATATATTTTAAAAAGGTTTAACAAATTACCACATCTGATATATTTATCTGTTATAGTTTTGGAAATATGAAAATATAAATCTAAAAAATAGTAGACAAACGCACTAAGATTTGGAAGCTCAGATTTCCGAAACTGTTTAAGAAAATTATTTTAAATGTGGTAAATTCCAAAAGGTCTTTACAATGTCTTGTTAATGGTGATAAAATATACAGGGTGTTTTATTTTAAAAATGTCATTCTAGAAAATATGGCAAATTAAATATATCACATGTGATATTTCTTACGGCTTTTAAGTAGATTTTTTTATTGGTAATAAAACATACAGTGTGTACCATTATAAAATACAACTTTGTGTTATAACTTTAAAATAAAAGTCAATGCAAAAATATAGGTACGCCACTGAGTTCTACGTAAAAATCCCAAAAAAAATCGATTTACATTTTTTTTCTATCTTAAATAACAAAAATAAAATTTTAAAAACACTCTGTAGGTATCTCCAAAACGAATCAAGTTAGCCATGATTTACTTTCACCATTGAATTTCTTTAAAAATCGAATTCAAGATTGCGCAGCTATGTTCTATGTCTTTTAGTTTTCGCTAAACCCTGCAAGGTCAACGAAAAGACGCCACCCTGTACATTCATTGAAGTTAAAAGCCTAAAAAAAAAATAAACATACAGACCATACATTTTTTTTGAAGTTCAATAGTTTCGAGAGTTCCTAGTAAAATTGTATTAATTTTTAATTAAACATGGCTCCTGTGATTTTATTAATATATTCCGACAAAATTATTTATGATAAAACTATTTATAGATTTAATAAGAAATTAAAAAATTTAATCGCACGTTATTAAACTTTGTTTTATTAATAAAATAACGTTACGAAACAACCATAAATATTACAGTGTGTCCCAGGATAGGTGTTACAAGAGGAGAAATGGACCAAACATTTTGGAATTTTTTAAATGTCCTTTTGAGAAAACTGGTCGCATGGTCCAAAAACTAATAGATACAAAATGTTACTTTAATTAGTAATGTACGGTGCAAGTTATAACTAAAAACTTTAAAAATAACCAAATGTAAAGTACCTTTATTTTAAAAAATAGGACAATTTTTTTTTAAATTTTGCTCCCCTTGCCCATTATTTATGTAAGTTGTGATGCGTAATTTAAAAAATTAAAAATAACATTTTTTTAACCCACATTTAACATTTACTTATACAAGTAAGTTTAATTTTAAAAAATAAAAAGTTAGTTTAAACTCGCCCTGTATAATATCAATTGAAGTTAAATTTTGTATTTATTAGTTTTGGAGCATGCACCAGTTTTCCCAAAATTTCGTTTTAAAATTCAAAATTTTTTGGTCCATTTGTCCTCTTGTAACATCTATCCTGGAACACACTGTATATTTATTTATAAGGGAAGACTCATTACGAGGTGCTTTTTAAAATGTTTTTAAAAAATTTAAAAATAACTTTATTAAGTAACATTTATTATCATACGGAAGAAATATATCTTTCATTAATTTTTTAAAGATTGGGGCTTACAGATGTTGTGTCAATTCAATTCGTTAGAATCATCACTTACACTTGCAGCTACTGCCGCTATATTTTCTGCACTACGCGCTAATGTGGCTCATTTGGTCAAGAATTATCCAATAATGAAAATTGGAGTTCAAATTTTTGTGATGATACAGCCAATAGTCGGCTCAGTACGCCGATTATGCGTGGGTCATAAGTTAACCGAAGCGCACGAAACACATTTCTCGAAGAATGATGATTTTCATAATACAGTTGATCAAGTTTTAGATGTTGTGTCGGAGGCTAAGTCTTTCCAGGATAAATTGTCAAACAGTACTGAACACAAATACCATAACAAATTGAAATTTGGACCGTCTCATCTATCCAAAAATACCTACTAGAAAAAGTACTTCTAAATGAATCACCCTATATTAAAAAATATCATCCTAAAGAAGTCATGTTCTTGAGCCTTGGAATAAGCAATATTAATTTATTTGGAGACTCCGTAATTTTGAAGTAACCAGCTAAGTAGTCGTTTCTACCAGGTTATGTATTTATGTTTTTCTTTGTCATTAAGGAGCATCTATGCCCAAAATTCAAAATTTTAAAACTTTTAATTGAAAAAATCATATCTATGTCAATTTTTTAATGCAATTATATGCTTCTTAATTTAATTTTAAAAGACGTCACTTAATTGAAATATTTCATTATTTACAAAAAAGCAATTGACCTTTTTTTTTAGATTTAGAATAATTTAAACTTTTTAAAACGATGTCAAGCAGGACCGGATTTAAGGAAGGGCCGGCGGGGCAAGTGCTCCGGGGCCCCCACAACGAACACTCTTAGCATATTTATTTGTATATTTTTTTGCTTTTTAATTTTCCTTTCGGTAAAAAATTCCATTCACTTTTACTTTTAGGGGTCCCCACAGGCTCATTGCCTCCGGGCCTCCACACCTTTAAAGCCGGCCCTGATGTTAAGGTTACCCTGTTCTCAAAACCGCATGGCCTAATGCTCCAATGCTCTATTACATTTATTCCGATTTTATACAGGGTGTAATTTAATTGATGGCTAAACACACAGGTTGATTCCTTAGCTCATTTTAGAACGAAAAGTTCATATGCACGTATGTCTTAAACGTCTTAAATTTTAAGCTACAGGGTGTCAAAATGTTAAGAAAAATATATTTTTTAATCATAACTTTTTTAGATATTTTCATAAAATTAATTATAAAACTACTAATCACTGTTAGGCTTTTTTGATGTGGAAGTTCTTTAATAATTTCCACCAGTGGCCAGGTATACTGGAAATTTTTTTGTTGCAAAATAAATAAGGATTTAAGAGATGTTTTTTTTTCTAGAAGAAACAATGGCGTACAATATTGTTTTTGATTTTTTTAGTTTTTATCCCGTACGGACGACTCTGATTAATATATTTAAAAATGATCTATGTTAAAAAATTCTATTGGTGCTTAGTAGGTTTACGTCAATTTTTAAGAAAAATCTACAACAGTTCCAAAGTTATGATAAGAAAACGATTTCTTTCTTAAAATTTTAACACCCTGTAACTTAAAAGTTAAGAGGTTTAGGACATATGCTTATATAAACTTTTCTTTCTAAAATAAGCTAAGGAATTGTACCCTGTAATATTAGTTCTAGGTGCACTACCATTAACCCAGAAAAAAGGAAAGAACGGTACTACAAATTTTTATCAAAACCCAAAAATAGCCAGTTTCAATAATTTTGAAGAATCACAGATGCAATGGGTTTACTCTTACTAAACTTAGAACTTCCAACAAATAAGAAATTATATTTCTATGCGTATTTGTTTTATTTATCTTTTTTCTATTACATTGTAAGTTTTGGATATTGTCTGCATTTTACGCCACTGGGACTATTACCATATGGAACTATTTCTTCAGGCACATGGAACCGGTGGACTATAACAATTATTTCAGTACTTTACAATGAAACTACATATACCTATATTTTTGGTTTTTGCAAATAAAATACAGCAACTAACTTAATTTACGTATTACGGGTACACCCGCACAAGACGTAGCTCGTACCAGCTTAACAAAAACTTTTCTTCTTTCACTTAACGTCATTCAACACTTCTAATAATGCTTTCTTTTTAATTCTCCTTTTTTTGGGTCAATTTGAGTATACTTTATAAGCAATATGTAAAAGTAAATCGGCCAGTAAAGCAACAAGAAAGGAAGCACGCTTAGTCATCCTATCCGAAGTGTTGACATGCCGGTTTTCTCGTTAGACCATCTCCTTTCTACAAATTGCCTATGAACGACTTCGTTAAAGCTATTAAAATTAATACTTTAAAAGTGGCAAATAGGAATACTGAAAATATTCACTTCCCTAAAATATTTCTTTTATCCCAACCTACACCTAATTTGAAGGTTTGAGAGCTACAAGGCTCTGTAAGTAAAATTCCTGAAGATTTCTTGGTTTTTAAATGGGATTAGTTTAAAGGGCTCGAAAAAGTGGTGTTTGTTGGTTAATAGAGGTTTTAAATGACTACATCTTGCCAAATATTCACTGTACAGAAAATTTATGCACTGAAAATTTTTATTAATTATTAAAAAGCTGTAATTTAAAATTGGTCAAACTTCTTGGACGTATTATTAGAGAATGTATAAAAAGAAATGCAAAAGGGTAAAGGTCAATTTTAATTAGGGGTAGTTAAGGGGTTGTATTCAATGATTTTTTCGCAGAAAAAAATAGATACTAACCTAATTTTTATCATAACTCACTCAATTTTTATGCTAGAATTTTTTTTAATAAAATAAGAAAGGCCTAATTATGTACTTCAAAAATATTCAATAAGTTTTTCTCAAAATATGAAGGATTTTTCTGTATTTTGACTTTAAATCTATCAAATTTTACATTTAAGAAAGAAAGCTAATCATTTTCACATCAACGCAAGATATGGCGGATGCGTCGTGGAAGTTTTTCATGGCTGGCTGGTTATTAAAGGGAGTCTATGCAATTTATTTGATAGAAGGTGTAAAATATGTAATAAAATGGGGTAAAAATTAAATATTGTGGGCCACTTTAGCTTTAAATCAAGAATTGTGTGCAAAAAGAAGGGGAACTATAGTAAAAATAAAATTTGTCCGATTTTCCACTTTGATAATGGATATCTCGAGAACGAAACGTTTCCAAAAAAAAATCTTTTAGATTCGTGATCAGCGCCCTTAAAAACCCCCATTTGCCAAATTTCTTAAAAATCAGAGTTGCTCCCATTTTATAGACAATTAAAGTTTTAAATACACGCTAAAACATACTTTTTATTATAGCGTTGCTGCTTATATAAACGTGACGTTACCAACAAACAGGGGTTCGTTTTCACAAAAGCAATCAAAGCGGCAACGCAACCTCTAGAGGTGTATGCTTTAAAGTTACCTTTAATGAATTAAACTTATAATATTGTACGCACTTTGATTACTTATGGCGTCACTCACCCTGATTGGTGTTTTCAGATTTTTAAAATCCATAAATTCGATTGCATATAATAAATTATATAAAATACTGTCATTTTTAGTTGTTGTCATTATGTCTATTCCACGGTATGATGATAATATAATCACACCAGACACATAAATATGGAAAAGGTGAAACAAGTTTAATACTAAAATTAGGCTTGGCCCTGGGCTTCGCCGCAAAAACATTGGAGAACTAAATGAGTGCGAAGTTTGTGATTTTATTAATCATTTATACATTCATTTTACTTATTTAAATATAGTTTTTTAATGCTGATCAAAACTGGCCAAGTCAAATATATCCTACTCTAATTTAATTTTTTGAGAAATAATTCGCCACTTTGCAAAATTGTCGTTTTTTCTTTGTGGACTAGAGATTAGATTAGATTAGGAGGCGAATTGCATATCCTCTAACACTGCAACCTGCTCAGGTTTATTGTGTGTCCTCTATCCATAGGTTAGAGCACGCTATCCAAGCCGGTCTTTTAAATCAGACTCCACAAGCTTGAAACCGGCCCTTTGGTAAATCTTGCCGATTTAGATTTCACCCAGTCTTGCAAACCGCAGACGACAAAGGGCTTCATAGTAGCACCATACGTGTTCTGCGGTTTTTCCTCCTCCTCCTGGCAGAACCTACGTAGGTTTTCGTTTGCCAGGCCCATGGTTTCCAGGTGTTTATTTAGTCGACAATGACCTCTTAGTTAACCCACTATAATTCTCTTACTGCCTTCTGGTTGTAATTCAGGAGGTTTTCCGTAAATTCTGGTGAATAAGCTTTAACGAATATTTTCGCTTGACGCTGTCCTGGTGTTCTTAACCGCCAGTCTTGGGATTCCCTCATAATCCATGGCCTAATAGATGACCTTACCTGGCATGAAGAAATACCACAGTAGGGCTTAGGACCTACTACTCTCATGCCAGCTCCCTCCTTTGCCAATTTATTAGCTTCCTCATTGCCTTCATGGCCTTCGTGTCCTGGTACCCAGGCAATGGTTAGCTTGTTGGAGCACCCACCTCTTCCAGGGCAACTACGCAGCCCAGCACCAGCTTAGAGCTGATTTTGCATGAACTGATTGCCCTGATAGCTGCCTGGTTGTTCGAATAAATTACTATGGTTTTATCCACATGGTTCCTTCTGATGATTTTCCTAGCACATTGTTCTATGGCTACAATTTCGGCCTGGAACACAGTAGGGTGTTGTCCGAGACCCAAGTTTATTTTTGTCCTTGGTTTGTCCCCATTATACCTGCTCAAACTCCTTGGTCTGTTTTGGAGCCGTCTGTATACCAGATTAGGTCGGCTTTAAGGGAAGGGCCTGCCACCCAGTCCTTTCTGTCCGGTATCAATGTTTGAAAACCTTTGTTTAGCCAGTAGCTTGGTACAATTTTGTCCGAAGGCATCTCACGCAGTGAGTTGACCTCTTGGTCCTCCTTAAATCTCCATTAAATGCCCCTTTCCTGTCTTATGATAGGACTCTGGCCTTGTTTGAGACGCGTGTAGGGGTCGATTTTATGGCTTTTGTAGGCTAAGTACTTATCGGACTGCCTTCGTATATGTACAAATTAAATTTCTCTGTCAATAATAAATAAAATTAAATACTTTAAATAAATTAATAATGACTTCAAAAGTAGCAAATCTTTTTAATCTACAAGTGTACCAAGTGGTAATTGATAGTTTTTTGTTTATTTTGTTAACGGTATTTTTTAAAATGTTGGTCTATTGTCTGCTACATTTAATACGGTCATAATATTGAAGAGGCCTACTTTTAAAGTGTACAATTTCCAAAATTAGGTTTTAATGTTATATCTAATTAAAAATGAACAAAGAACCTATATATTAAATGTAGGTAATGCAATTTTTCTTAAGTTCATACAAACTCTTATTAAGGATGTAGTCATGGCCTAAGAAGTGATTTATTTAAAGTCTGTGTTAAAAATACAACTATTGGGTCATTTCTCTCACTGTAATAATAAAAAGTAGAAATGAAGATTGTAAACTTTTAAACTAGCCCCCCAATTGTCGTTTTATTTACTTTTACCTATCCTACTTCCTTCATTTCACGCAAACCAAAAAGCACGTAGATCTACGTATTTTCAAAATAGAATTTTTACTATTTCTACGTATTTTGCTTATCTGACCTACGCCTTTTTAACACGCTTTTATTAACTTGGGTTGTAACTATCTATCTGGCTGCCTATGTAACGGAATCTTTGAGCCTAATTTTAACCAACTTCCAGCTATTCGATTTCTTTGAAACTTTGCACACGTATTAAGGACCCATGACAATGCAATAATCTGCAAACAGTATCCCTTTATCTTTTTTTTAATCGCCAGGAAAAAAAATCCATTATTTAAAATCCAAATTGGCAACTGTGTTTACAGTTTAATATTAGAAAAGAAATCATTTTTGTGTTATTTGTGGCTGGTTTTTATAGGTTTGTAAGTTGTGTAAAAAATTATCCATTGTACAAGGGCGTCCTATTTTCGTTGCAATTGCGGGGTATCTAAATCATTTTTATTAATAAAATCTTGTGGTTCTTATGAAGACGTCCGCACAAAAGTGCAATTCAACACAGTAAAATACATGACTAAAGTGGGTGTACGTAAACAGCAGGTAATGCTTAAATTAAATATTGGCCAACGCAACGTAAATATCTAATAAGTAAATGTAACATTGTATCCATCAAAATAACTGCACTGGTCGTTCACAGTATAACTAAATATTTTTTTGGTCAAATATAAAAGTGTAACAACAGAACGTACCATACAACAATAATATTATGCCAAAATTCAATAAATTGTAAAGTGAACGGCCAATTGGATACGCCCATTGCAGTTAGAATTTTTATCCAAACCCAATCAGCTTTTAGATAAATTAATTAATATGTAACTACTAATAAATCTTGAAGATCAAGAATTACGCAACTTTTATGTAGAATATTCCCTTCTAAAGCCCGTTACCTTATAAGAACCGCCACCAGAGCAATTGTTTAGGCTTGTCATTCGACTTAAGTACTTAGCCAAATGTTATAATAAGCTTTTTATTAAAACTTCTTAAGGCCGGCCGCAAACATCAGATTTTTGATCCGATTAGGCGGTCCGACTTAAAAATGTCAATACATTGTTGTTGCTTTTGACATTTTATATTTTAAATACAACCAGTAGTAGCGAGCGTAGCGCAGTGGTATCGTACCAGCTTATCACTGCATCTATCCGGGTTCGAATCTCGGAACCAGACATCGGCATTTAATCATCCAATAACCCGACACCCACGGTACTTTGGTACTTAGGGATAAAGCCTTCGTGGAGTGTCAAACAGATAAAAAAACAATGGCAATGTAGAAATTTCTAAGTCGGACCGACTAATCGGATCAAAAATCTAATGTTTGCGGCCGGCCTAAACCTTTGTTTTTTATCATGGTCACGGACAAAAAATAAATGTCTTGGAAAGACTGGGTAGCACAATTTAGAAAGCACATTTAGGCACATAATCTCTGAAAACCTAAAGCAAAAAGTTTTGCATTTAATAAAATTGCAGTAATATGAGCCTGTAATACTACATTATGAAATTACACCTGTTCATATAATAAACCTTGACAAATAGGGTAACACACCTATAATACAGTCAAAATTTGGATAAAAAGAAAAAGAAATAAGTGGGAAAACTGTTTTACTTTAACAAGAAGATATACATTTATTAAACAATAAACTCTGCTTGACAAAAAGGGTTTCACATTTTTAAGGGCATGAAAAGTGCTTTTGAATTTTTCCGATTTGATCTGCCCCATTTTCCTTTATGATTGTAAACTCGGACCCGGTGCAGCCTCGGTGCGGCATCGATGCGGCCTCGGTGCAAGTAAGACATGGGTACCACTAAAGTAGCGTACTTAATCCAATTTGGCTTTAATTAATAGGTCTGTTGCTATTAAAAATAGGTCTTAAAGCACTTTTTAAATTTGTAGGGTGGTCCGCTCTGGTTCCCAATGCCATTTGATCAAATTTGCAAAAATATACGTTTTTAAAACAAACAATTTTATGTGTGTGGGGGTGGGGTAGCGGGGAGAGATAAAAATCTTTTTTTTTTTCGTAAGTTCTTAAATGCAAATTTTCCTTACCAAAATGTTCCTCTTTAGGCAAGATATATACGGTCATCTGAGAGCAAAGGATCAAATATAAAATACAGAATATAATCATTTTGTGTCTAAGCAATCAGTGTGTATTCGAAAGTTCCCACTAAATGGAAAGTAATTAACTTACGAAAAAAAAAAGGCTCTTCATAAAAAGTCCTGCTTGGTGAGAACATACATTTAAATTAGAAAAATATATTACTCGCTAACTTCGTACATGACAGATAAATGGGTAAAAATATTTTGTTATCCATTTTTCTAAAAATTTGCATTTTGCGATTTTGTCCCTTCCAAGTCATTACCGTATATTGAAATTTTGAAATTTAGAAAAAAACACAACTTCTTTATGAGACCCTGTATATTTTAAGGTTACCTTTCGATAACGTAAATTATCATAACGTACAGAAAAAGTCCAATAAAATTTTAATTATATCTGCATTTTAAACAATACGAAATGGGAGGCCTTAAATTTTAATTGACAAGAGCAAAAATGTTGTTTTTAGTTTTATACACGGCGGTTTAGGATTTTTAAATATTTATAAATCTTTCAAATAAATAAATATATAAACATTTCTGAGAAACGGAAATGCATTCTAGTCATTATCTCTGGGTAATATTTGTTATAATGTATTTAACGCAAGTCTTTACGATAATAATTACGTTAATATAACCATCGACCCATATTAATTTAAAACCAGGAACTTCTTAAATCCACCCAGTACATCCAACAATCATTTTTTAATTATATCTTCTCATTAAGCAAGACTTTTTAAGAATAGGTACTTTTTTTGTAGAGTTATTATTTAAAAATATGTCTTGTTTGGTGCACCGGATTCATTCAATTATGATTTCCTAAACGGACCAAAACAAAAATCTCACCAAAAACCCAAAAATTTAAAATAGGTAACTAAAAAATTAAAAATCGACCTTTCGGTTGCAAGTTTGCCACCGTTGTCAAGACAATATTAAATGAAAATTTTTAAAAGTTAACTATTATTAGGGTCAAGAATTTTAAAATTTAAGTTTTATTTTTCAGGATATTAAAAAGTTTTTTAATACATCCAGACTTGCAACCATTCGCCAAACATTCGTCCGAACTAACCAAACCATTTGCGAGCTCATTTGATGCAAAAAACCAACAAGCTCCGAATCACCGTAGAATTATTCGCCAAGCCCTTGAATTTTATCCACGTCCGCGCTATGTGAGGCTATGTGGCGCGGTATTCGGCGCGACGAATTGTTGCAAGTCTAGACGCGGCTTTAAATTTTAAAATTTTAGACCTAAATACTAGTTAACTTTTAAAATTTTAATTTTAATTTAATTTATCTTAACAACGGTGGGAGACTTGCCACCAAAATGTCAATTTTTAATTTTTTAGTTACATATTTTAAAGTTTTTGGGTTAGTGGGTTTTTTTCTTTATTTTGTTTTAGGAAAAGCGGTTTGATTTGGCGTGTATCCCAATAAATGTCATCAGTTAATATTTAAAAAATTTATTATTCGAAGATACGCTATACAGGGTGTAAATTAAGTAATGACTTTAATTTTTAGGAAAAATTCGTTGGATTTTTTTAAATAAAAAAGCTTATATAAACATATGTCCGAAGACGCTCTTTCTCAAAATAAAAGCCGTTAGAGTTTTTAAAAAAGTTGGTATATTTTTTAAATATTTTAAAAACGCCCTCACTGACTAGCTCTACCTAGATTAAGATTATTGGGTCCGGTGGTGTCTCAATGAGCACCACAGCCAATATTATTGAGAAAAAAGTACGCCACTGACTTTTTATAAAGTTTTAATATTTTTTTCCGATTAACCAATTAAAAGTGCAACTTTTTATTTTCTTGTATTATTTTCGTATCTTGGCTTGATTTTCAAGAAAAAAAAAATAAATCACTTTAAGTAATACTAAAAAGTATCCATAAACAGTTTAAAATAAAATCCAAATTTAAAAATTCACAATTTTGACCTTAGTAAATAAGAAAAATGACGACTTGCGATAAAATACACCACTGCTTGTTTATTTTTAAAGCAAATAATTGTTTATTTTTTAATTTGGTTTGTTTACCATGTTTTTGTAAGAAATTGGAGTTTCTTTTTATTACAAACGAAGCTAGACACGAATATAATTTAAGAAACTAAAAAGTTGCATTTTTAATTGCTGAATAGGAAAAAAATATAAACATTTTGTTAAAAGTCAGTGGCGTACTTTCTTTGTCAATAATAATGGCTGTGATGCCCACTAAGATGCCACTGGACTCAACAAACAGGTTCCCTATTACCTTAAATAAGTGTACCAAATTTTATCCAAATCGGTTGCAGCGTTTTCAATATATTTTTAAAAATACCGACTTTTTTAAAAAACCTTAAAGCCTAGTATCTCAAAAACAAAGCGTCTTCGGACATATGTTTATGTAAACTTTTTTACCTTACAATTACAAAAAATTATACCTATACCTTAAAATTAAAGTCATCACTTAATTTACACCCTGTATAAGGCCTATAATAAGCGGTGTCTTGTTAAATTAAAATTATTTTTATATTTTAGTTATTTATCTACAGAGATATTTTTTGCAATTAAATAAATAGGTAAAAAGTAGTTCACCTAAGCTAACTGATCTACGCAAAAATCCTTGTTCTATGAATGTCGTGTTATTAGATCTAAATTCATTTTATTCTATTATGTCGTTAGTAATGACCTGAAACACAAGACTAAAAATGGTCTTAAGTGTCAATAAAATTATAAAACCAAGTATATTTATGGCAATTTTATTCTTTTTATTTTTAAGGTTCGTACACCGTGGAAAAAAAGGTTTTTATCTAAAAAGCAAAACTGACAAAGCACAATCTAATGTTTTTAGAAATTAAAAAAGTTTTATTTGCAAAATATTTTCCTAATTTTTGTCATAACTTTAATTTATTGAGGAGAAAATTCGTGCTTACAATAATTTTCTAAAACTTAACCATCAGACGCCTTTTTCCTTGCTATATTTTTAAAAATCGAACAAAACATTCATAATATTATACATGCTGTCTTTAAAAGGTCTGAACAAAATGACATCACTAACTCCTTGAGCCAGAACACAACACTTTTTGTGTCGGACAAGTTTACCACAATATTTTACATGCATTTTTAAACATTTGGTTAAAAAGCCCACGCGGCTTTTAAATTTTGATATATATATATATATATATATAATCAGGACAGTATTTAAAAAATTAAGTTGATGATGGCCCTACGAAAACGAAACGCCACAATTAAAATAAAATTCCACCATTTAATAAAGCCGAAAAAGTGGCAATACAAAAGTGCGACTTATTTTTAAATCCAATTTTAAATAGGACCAAGAAAAAAATAAAACAAATCTCTAATAATTATAAAACTTTTTAAACAGCAAGTTATTAGGCACATAAAACCTTAACTTTGTTCTTATTTAACCGACTTCGTATCTCTTACCATTTCCAAGATGCCCTTACTGATCCTCCTTATCTTGGACATGTTGTATACGGGGTTCCATTCAAATTAAGGATGGTGACGTCCACTTCCGATACAACCGGAAGTTGATGTCAGAACTGTCAAAATATTTTAGTTGTATGTTCCTGGGATTTATATTAATACCAAATTTTCAAAATTTTCCAAAGCCTACTTTTAAGGAAATTAATTTTATAATCTATCAAATAAAAAATAACATAAACCCATTACATACAAAAAAGTCTATGATCAAAGCAATCAAAATTTTATTATCAAAAAATTAAAGTCAAGTTGAAATTATTAACTATCACTTTTTAGACAAACTTAGAATTTTTATGAAAGTACCACTATTTTAAAAATATATTTTCAAATTATACATAATTATACCAATAGTAATCATTTTATTGCTCTTAGGTTCAACTGATGCCTAAGATCTCACTGTAAATTGTTCACAAAATAAATTTGACTGAAATTAACTATTTTTATTCTAAATACAAAGAAAAATGTATGTTCAAACGATACAAAACTTTTTGTCAACGGTGAGTTTATATTGTACCGTCGAACATTGACATTTTTCTATAAGACTCTTGCATAGATAACCTACATTTAGATCCGCAGTGGCAAGAAGCATTTTTCGGAGTTTTACGACCTCGCGCAGTAAACAAATAGATGGGTGGACGAACATGCACACTTAAAAGCCGTGGCAAAATACAAACACCGGCACCCCGTGCCCTCCGTCCGCGGTCTGACCGTGACGCTCATTAGCTGCCGTACTTCGAACAGAAAAACAGGACGCCGTCGACAAATTCTTTCCGATAATGCGGACAGTATGTTTGGCGTCAGGTGCGTTTACCCTCAACTTGCTTGCACACAAACCGGATTTTTCGCCCATGAAATGTAACTTTTGTTTCGCGCAGGTAATAACATTGGCAATCCATCAAGATCAGTGGACTCTTGCTTTTGTGTTATTTATCATGGACCCGGTACAGCCACCTTGATAAGTCCTGTAAGGCAGGCGAAACTAGTCAGTGAAGAGGGTCCAGGTGAATGGCACGAAAAGCTGGAGTTTTTTGTCGAAAAGGGTAGATTTAATTTTATCCTATACTATGTTTCCCCTAATAATATCCCAGAAGCAATACCAACATTAGTTTAGGATTAAACTAAAATTGATGTATATTCTCAATGTAACTAATTTAAAATAAAACAAAGAATAGTTATAGTATCTATTAAATGATATAATATGTTTATTTCGTGTAAGCGATGCATTAAAGCAAGTATTAAATGTGGATCCTTTTAAAATGTAACTATGATTTATATTATCACTACATGTAGTTGCGTAGTAGAGATGGTCTAACGCAAATACCGGCATGTAAACATTTCTGATTGGATGACTAATCGTACTTCCTTTGTTGTTACTTTACTGGCCGATATAATATACAATTATTGCTTATACAGTGTACATAATTTGTTATGTTTTAATATTTTCTTCATTTTAATTTATAAAGTTTACATAACCACGATGCTTAACTAAAAAACAAAAAAAATATCAATTGTATTTTATTGACAATACAAAACGTGTTGATTGGTTAGTTACTAAATTTAATGAGGACCAAAATTAACGTAATATTAAATTGGCGCAATAAAAAAATGTAATTTGTTTATTTTCATTGTTTAGGCGTTTTGTAAGAGTAATTGCAGAAGACTTACTTTTATGTGATATATATATATATGTATATATATATATATATATATATATATATATATATATATATATATATATATATATATATATATATATATATATCAGCAGGTTGTTTATTGGGAAACAGTCAGGGTTTTGTGACTGTTTCCCCAAACAACCTGCTGTTTAGTCAGTCGAGACTACCCTCTACCGTTATATATATATTTTTAATGAGACACTTTCTTACTTATACGTGGTTTAAAGCGCCTATTTTTATCCACTAAAACGAAAGACTTTCAAAATTAAACAAAATATTATTTAAGTGAAATGGGTGTGGCGGTGTGCACAAAAATGTAGAGGGAAGAAATAAAACTTTTGCATTTCGTGCAAATCTTTAATAAAATCTAAGGTGCGTTGCAGAGCGCTTTCGGATAATCCATCATTAGTGCTACTTGTCATACAATTTAAAATATTTGTTTCACATTACACATAAAACAATTAACATATTATAATATGGTAAAAATACCTAACATCCATCAACGGGGTCTAAAATTTAAAACATTTTTGAGAGCACAGCCTTATTTCTCTCGACCATTTTGTTGCAATGTTGCAAGGCATGTTCGTCATATAATATACCAAAACATCATATGTTTCTCTTTCTTTAGGTTTTTCCTTTCGAACATCTCTAAATAGCTAGAAAAAGGTTTTATTTGAAATTCAAGTTTTCTTAAAAACGTTCTTAAGAAATCTTGCTCTTTTCGTATCATTTTTCCTCTGAAGTTTAATGTCTATTGCCATCAATAACTATTGGAAATTAAAGTATAATAAATACAATTCCTACTTTTGTAAGCGACCTACCCACTTACAACGATAAATAATAAAGATAAAAAAATCTTGAATAAAACTTTTATATACATTTTTATCTATTACCTGAGCATAACAAAAGAAAACAAATAAATATTAAAAAGTTAAGAAAAATAGGAACGTGATTTTTTTCTTTTAATGAAACACCTTAAAGCACCATTAAAAAGTCTTTAAAAAGATTTAATACCACATTTGATATACCTATCTTAAATAGTTTTAGAAATATGGAAATTAAAATCTGAACAATAGGGGATATAATTTCCACTAAACATATCTACAGATCTAAGATGTAAGTACTAAGCTTAGTGATGTAGGTAAGTGTAAATTACATATACTATTTTTTAGATTAGTGGCCATATTTCCGAAACTCTTAAAGGTACAGATATTAAATGTGTTATTTTATAAAGTTTTTAATGGCTCTTTTAACGGTGACATGTAAATACAGCGTGTTTCATTTAAATCAAAGTTTACCTCTTCAATTTTTCTTAACTTTTTACTGTTACTTTGTTTCTTTTGTGACGCTATAAAAGATAATATACTAGATAAAAACTGTGAAACTCTTAAACAAGAAGTTGTTTTCTCTCTTTTTTAGTTATCGTTATAAGTGGGCTGCACAATATAAATGAACACCCTGTACATAACAAAACAACCTTCGCTAAAGTCATAGTCCTCTACGGATTCAAAAGAAACCATTGGTGACGTCATATTCTTCCACTGATGAAGTTTTGGATAATTATTGATTCAGATATCATAATTTATTAAATTAAAATTCACTATGACGAAGCGTTTTAACGCATTAACAAAAATCAGCAATTTGTAAACCTGTCGGCCGAATATGGGACTTGCTACATGCAAGCAAAAATCAAAACAAAAGGTGGTCGTCCTTTGGTTTGTTTTGCCTTGAGGAACCATGTGGTACCGAAGAAAGCGCGAGTAACATTGCGTTTAGTCGCGCCTGTAAACCACTGCTAACAGGTACAGCACCGTTTCCGAGGTTGTTCGGTAGCGGTACGACGTACGAATTTTGCCGGTAAATTTAAAAAGTTGCGAGTTTTTGACTATTAAATATTTTTGTGACATAAACTGACTAGTATATTCTATAAAAGTAATAAATTATTTGTGATTCTCTACTATATTGATAAAGAGTAGACCCAAGGTTAGTATTTCAATAAAATTTATGTTGGACTTGATAAAACAGATAGCCTTAAGGCTGCCTACCCGAAAAGCTGACTGCCCTCGGGCGTAAACATGAGGTCAAAAATCAACCCTTACAAAGATAGGGTAAAATAAAAGGACTATTTTTATTTTTTATATTAAAAAGATTATTTTTACTACGTAAGTACTGTCAAATAAAACAATGTTACAAACGTGCGTAACATCATACAACCAGAATCTTTTTCTAAAATTGGTTTTTACGTTATGATTTACATTTTTTTGTTATCACAATTTTGTAACTTAATTAAGAAAAACACAACAAACAAAAAGTTTTTAAATATAACAGTGGTAGACTATCTCACCTTCCACATTTTTGTTATGCAATTTTAGACTTGAACCAAAGTTGGTTCCTAAAAAAACAAAACTTCTTCACCCTACACCAAATGTTATTCAAAAGTAACTTTTTTTTGCTTTGGTTATTTTTAACAATATTAAGATTAGATTTGGAAGGTATACCTATCTGAAATAAAAACAGCAATTTATTTTGACCATTTTTTATTCTATTTTTGATCTAACCAAAAATAATGGAAGGTTTTAAGACAGAATACTTTTCTAAGACTAAAAATATTACTTAACCCAGAATTAAATTTGAAAATAATAATATATTTACACTAAAAGGTACCAGTGATATATAACTGTATTTAAAATATACAAAATCGAAGTTTTGAATTAAAAAAGCCATGTATTGCTTTTCATGCATTTGCCTAAACTTTACCTGTAAATTTAATTACACTAAACTAAGTAAATTGTCTAAAAAAATATATTTAAATTCTTAAAGCGGTTAAACTAAAGGTTGTGCTGTTGTTTTGGTATATTTCCGTTTGGGGTATTCCCGTTTACGGCACGATTCTAAAATTGACCTGCGAAGATATACTTGCATTCCCGTTTGGGGCACTAATGTCTACGATTTGGTAATAAGTAAATAAATCCGTTAACTTTACAGTTTTTTCAGTGCGTATTAGTCTTGGGTTTAATTAGGGAATTAAAAAAACTTGCTTACCAGAACTAACGAAACCCTCCACCTATAATCTCTAATAATAATAGAACTATTGTAATGCAATAAGACTGATGCTAATTTAAGAATCTTTACACCAGAACTTTGGTTATAAAGTCCAGTTCTTTGTCCTGAGCTTTAGCTAGCTCTTTTTATTAAAATTTTTGGCAAAGGCGTAGATTCGTTACCACCACCGACTACCATTATTAGTTTAGACGAGTGCCCGTAACGGGATCACAAAAGTCAGTTAATTAGGGTCGTTCAGGTACAATTTATCGAAGTGCCCCAAACAGGAAAAAAAAACAGGTAAATTTTGAATCGTGCCCCAAACGAAAATGCCCCAAACGTGAAAACACCGTTGTTTTACTAAATCGCATCGTTTGTGTTCCTGAAAGGACTTATGTATAAATTTTAATTTTGTTATCTACTACCAAAAACACTTATTTTTCTAACAAGTGCGCAAAGTGAAACTTGTCCGCACGCAAAAGCTGTTAGGTACTAAATTAGATTTTTTTATTTTTGGGTTAAGGGCTTGTTTTTTGCAATATTTTTGAATGCCCAATACTAGTATTCTAATACAGCGGCATTCGAATACTTTTCTTTCTTAGTAGTCGAATACTTATTAGAATACAGTATTTCGGTTTGTGTTCAAATACAGGATTTTAGCATTCGACCCAATTCTGGTAAGAAGGTGCGCAACTACTTTGCGTTCGCTACCAAAAAAAACTTTATTTTACCTCTGCAGTATGTCGTAAGTTAGCGACATATGGGAAACTTTTTATTAATAACTTTACAAAATAAAGTTATTTATAAAAGTTCCGCATGGTCCAAAACCTAAAATGTAATTAACAGATATCAAATTGTGTCAGTCATGTACGAGGTTTGGCCAAAAATGCAATTTTTGCTCAAGAGTAGAGTACCTGTATTTTTGATAATATCGCAAATTGTTATAAAGAAAATATGTTTAGAATTAAAAATTACTTCCAAATATGCAATTTTGTTCATTTCCAAAAAAAAAAATTATTTTTTTCTGCGAAAATCGAGAAAATTTAAGTTTGTACATTAGTGCATTGTACATTCCTCTTGTTTTAGTAACAATTAATTTAAAAGTTTATTTAAAACTGTCCCATGACATTTATAATCATAAAATATAGTACACTAATGTACAAACTTAAATTTTTACCATTATCGCAGATTTTTTTTGTTTTTTGGAAATGAACAGAATTGCATATTTAAAAGTAATTTTTAATTATAAACATCTTTTTATACCAATTTGCAATATTAGCAAAAATACATGTACTTTACTCTTGAGCAAAAATTACATTTTCAAACCCCGTACATGACTGACACAATTTGATATTTGATGATTGCATTTTAGGATTTGGACCATGAAGAACTTTTTATAAAAAATAACTTTTTTCGTAAAATTAATAATAAAAATGTTTCCCATATGCCGCCAACTTACGTAGACACACTGTATATGACATCTCACAAAGGTTTGTACACAGCCGAAGTTTTTACTAAAACACATTATTTATTTAAAAAGCAATTTTAAAATTTCAATTGAGTTTAATAATAAAACTTTTGAAAACCAGAATTTTGTAAAGGTACTTAACTTAGTTACTGTATGCTTTGCCACATTTTCATGACCTATCTAACAATATAATGATTGTTTTTAATGTACCCAAAGAATGCAATGTGAAAGTGCCAAATATATTTTAAATTGGTTTTTGTTGAATACATTATTTCTTATTCTTAATACTTAATATCATTAATTATTTTAAACATTGTATTTAAAAACTATAGATTTTGCGAAGTGCAGAGAAAAAAATTGTTTCAACGATATACACGAGAGACAAGAAACCTCTATGATATATTCTATTTTTAACACGCTTTTTATTAACTTGGGTTGTAACTATCTATCTATGTTTGTAACGGAATCTTTGAGCGTAATTTTAACCAACTTCCAGCTATTCGATTTCTTTGAAACTTTGCACGTGTCAAGGACCGATGAAGATGCAATAATTTAAAAACAGTATCCCGTTATCTTTTTTGAATCGCCAGGAAAAAAATTCCATTATATTATAAAAACAACACCTAGGATGCCATCTGTTGGCAACATTTCAAACTTTGCTATTAAATGAAGAAGAAATTTTTAGTTTTTACACAATTTGGTTAGTTGCACCATTGGTGTTCAATTTTTATGAACAATAAAAATATAGGGTTAGTTGCACCATTAGTGTTCAATTTTTATGAACAATAACAGTTAATAAATGCCGTTAACACGATTTTTTATTAACTTGGGTTGTAACTATCTGGCTATGTAACGGAATCTTTGAGCCTAATTTTAACCAACTTCCAGCTATTCGATTTCTTTGAAACTTTGCACACGTATTAAGGAAACATGACAATGCAATAATCTGCAAACAGTATCCCGTTATCTTTTTTGGATCGCCAGGAAAAAAAATTCCATTATATTATAAAAACAACACCTAGGTTGCCATCTGTTGGCAACATTTCAAACTTTGCTATTAAATGAAGAAGAAATTTTTTAGTGGGTTGCAATATATTGGCAACGGTCCAAACATTGCCTGGATTGCCATCTGTTGGCAAAATTTCAAACTTTGCTACTTAATGAAGAAGAAATTTTTTAGTGAGTTGCAATCTGTTGGAAAAATTTTAAAATTTGCCACTCTTGTTCATTAAAAAAATTTTTCGCCATTTTGTCAAGAGTAGCAGAAACTAAAAATGAAAAATAATTAATAGTTTAAAAAAACTAAAAAACACGCTTTTATATGCAACCGAACTAAAAATTAGAAAATAATTTTTCATTAAAAAAATATTGTCATTTCATAGTAAAAAGCGTGGGGTGATAAATATATTAAATGTTATAATTATTATATTTGCAAATATCTATGATGGAAAAGTTATGAAAAAATAGTAAAATGCACCCCACGCTTTTTACTATGAAATGACAATATTTTTTAATGAAAAATTATTTTCTAATTTTTAGTTCGGTTGCATATAAAAGCGTGATTTTTAGTTTTTAAACTATTAATTATTATAGCATTACTCGCATGCTCTCGATATAGGTTTTTATCATATTGGGTTGGTAAAAGGACTACATCTCTTAAATATCATCATAACTGCTAAGCGACATATGCCAATTTTGATGCATGGAAGGAATCGGGCATGAAAAGTTTAACAGTAACTGCGCAGGCCAAATTTAATAAGTCTACAAATTTTAATAATCAAAATTTTATTAGTTCCTAAGATATGACAACCCCACATTTTGAGTAAGCAGTAGAGATGCGCTCAAATATCTTTAAAACTGCTTATTCCCAGAGTTGCCAGATTTTTGAGTTTTACGCTACATAAAATATTTTTGACATTTTTAATAAAATGAAATATAGAATTACCTTATTTCAACTCACTTAAAAAAAGTCGCGCATAAAAATATCTTAAAAGCACTCCTGCGAAATTGAAGAAAATGAGATACGCTACTTCGTAATATACGATATAATAAGATATAAGATAATACTGCTGATACTTACTGTTCAGTTAGGCATGCCTAAAAACCCCCAAATTTTGTCAACACAGCTTTAGCGGATTTAAAGGTATTTTGACGCTAACATACTTTTGCCAGTATTTTCCCAGAGTAAAAAATACACTTTATGCATGTGTTGCATTCTATATTTTTCCACGACCGTATAAAATTTTTCCAAATTACCAGTTTATACATGTTTTATTTATTTAAACTCATTAATTTTAATTTTTGCAGCATAGCTATTATTTATATTGCAACAAAAATCATAGCCTCCTTATTTTTTAAAAAACAATTATTCTCTTTATAACTAACTATGTTGTTATGATTTATTTTTAGAAAATTGTATGTATTTACTTTTTGTAGAAATAATATTTAAACAGTTTAAATTCCTTTTCAATTTCTTAGTCAAATTCATTATTACTATTAATTTAAAATAACATCTATTAAATTTATTTGCAAACTGTCAATTTTTAAAACTAGTCAAACATGAACTAAAGGAAATAATGACGAAATCAAAGGTAACTTGACCGTTTGGTCCAGTTGATGTCGCGTTTACTGTTACATTGCATGAATTAATATTTATATTTATTGTAGTAGGCATGGAAACAAAACACTAATTCAAAGTGTAAAAAAAGTGTTAAACAAAGTTACTCTTTGCTTTAACTCTTTATGTAGTATACTAGAATGGAGTACTTTATCTTCATGTTAACGCTTAAAAAAACTGCATTTTTATAATAAAATAAGTATTTGAACGTTTGACATTTTAATATTTTTACTTTATATTAGTTTCACCTTATTTAAAAATAATATTTTAAAGCCAGGAGGTAGGTTCAAATTGCCATCGCGGGTGCAACAAATTTGGCCCTACCTTCTCAGATCGTAGACAAAAAGACATAAAAATATGTTAATTGTGATACATTAATTATGTAATGCCCAAGTATTTTGTAAGGATTTAAGTAAAAAACTACATAAAATAAAAGCTCTGAACAAACAAAAATAAACAATAAATTACGCATTTTTTAAGTTAATCGCGGGTGCAACTAGTGTAATTTAAGTGAAAATAAATATCAATTTAATTTAACGTATAGAAATAAAATGAGAGATTAAATAATATTTATTACTTGTATACTGGTATACTTTTGTTGTTGCTTATATTTTATTATTTATTTCTTTTTAAATACGTCAATATTCATCGAAAATTCAATTCTTAGCAACACCTGTTTTCCGCCAGTGTTTCAGTGATTTTAAAATTTGTACCCATTCTTCAAATTGTTATGTTTTTAAACGTGTCAAAAATGTAAATATGAAGTAAAAATCAAGTAAGAATAAATTAAATATTATTTCGACTCTTTCATTTGCACATATAGCGGAATCACCCGAAAATAATTTTTATATTACGGAAAAGCAGTGGCAAACACAATATTTAAAAAATATTTAGACAACGTTCCTGTACGGAAGCCACTGGTTAAACTTAAAAACAAATCACCTACATTAAAAAATGGCCGTTGATACTCAGAGGGTGTGTGCTAAATTTCATAAACATATCTAGGAAGTTATTAAAGTTATAATGAAAAAATCATTTTAACACCCTGTAGCTTAAAAGTTTAGGGGTTTAGGACAGAGCTTCATTTAACATTTTCTTTCTAAAATCACCTAGGGATTAACGCCCTTAAGGATCAGCATTTAATTCTGTAATACCCTGTATAAAAAAATATATATAAAATGTGGCAATAGAATATAATATTCGTCAGTTCCTGGCAATTGCTGTTTTCATTATAACCACTTTAAGAAAAATTTTGGGTACTAATTATCTTTACATCAAACATCACTTTTAAAATTTAAAATAGAATTAAGCTCAGTAGCACACTTCTCTTTAAATTAAACATGATATAGAGAAAGCCTATACAATATAACGTAAAATAGTACTGTTTTTGTACACAAACTCATTACCATTTATTTATTTACCTATTTGTTTTAGGACTAATAAAAGACTTTTATGGAACTAATGGTTGTCCAACATATCCATTAAAATAAAAGAGTCGGATCCGGTACCAATGATACTGCTACATTGGAATATGTACCATTCCTTTCAAATTATTATCTTTAAAATTAAAAGCAACTAAAGCCACTATGTAAAAAACGGTCGATCAAAAGTTAACCATTAAGGTGATACTGCGGTATAAAAATAGCGACAACAAAAAAATACGTACCAGGCACTTTATTTAAATAAATCACCTCTATCCAAAAATCATGTTACAGAACAACGATTTTTGGCGAAATAATTTTTTAAATCTGTTATTATCAAACGCACCTTTAATGAAACTTAACTGTTTTGGCCGTTGTGTGACATGGTTTAAAAAAAAATTATACTTGAGATGCCAACAGGCAAAGTCTGGTAGCATACAGGGTTAGTAGAAAAAACCGAAACGGTGGATTATCTCAGCAACCGTTAAATATAAATGAACCAAATTTTGTGCGGAGAGGTAACTAAACATGAAAAATTTAAAAATCACATTTACAAGGTTGCCATGTTTATAGCTTCCTCTCTAGGTTGGGGAAGTTTAAAATTTTAAATGGAATAACCTATTTTTTATTATTGTAATCAATTGCTTCTATCAACTTTATTATGACCTGATCTATTCTTTTTGTTACTCCTGTCGATTTTGGCATTAAGCTTGGATACAGAAACGACCAGGTTTGGTCAATTATCTTATAAAAACGATCCAACCGAAATTCGTCAAAATTAACACAGGGGAGTAACTGGACATTTTAAATCCAAGAATTGCATTTGCGAGGTTTCATAATTAAATTTCCCTTTTGTTGATTTTTTTAATCTTAAAAACGCCACAAAAATGCTATTCATGAATTTAGAAGGTCTAGTTTCACCCCTGTACTAATTTTAACGAATATTGGTTGGATCGTTTTTAAATAATTGACCATACCTAGCCGTTTTTGTATTAATTTTGAAAACAGCATGATGTCATATCTCTGAAATTGACTGGAGTAAAAAACAATAATATTAGGTCATAATAAAGTTGATATAAGCAATTGATTACAATGATAAAAAAATAGGGTATTCCATTTAAATTTTTAAAATTCCTCAACCTACAGAGAAAACTATAAACTTGGCAATGTTGCAAATGCAATTTTTGAATTCTTTATGTTCAGAGATCCCTTGGCACAAAATTTGATTTACATATATTTGTCGGTTGCTGAGATAATCAAACGTTCCGGTTTTTTAATAAGGATAAATAAAATTTGGTTTGTCAATTTACATGAATATGAACTGATTGATCTATTTACATACTTTTTTAATACTTATAGTTTCACTGAAAAACGGAAGGTTATTCGTAAATTTTAAATAGCACAACCGGTATATTTTATCATATTTCCATAGTATATCAGATTTTAAATACAAAGGACATTTCATAGTTTTATTTTGTTGTAGAAATTATTTATTAGTAACATTTATGACATAAATCTTTATTAAAATTTTTTACATAAAAAAGAGGGTTTATCTTTTCTTTATCATCACAAATTTTGTATAAAATCGTTGGTATTTCCTAAACCATAAAATGTCACTTACTGCGTTTTACCTTTAAACCGACGATATTATACTAAAAGAAGGATACAGGGTGTCAAAGTGAAAATCTAATTTTTAATTTATTTCGATAACTTTTAATACGTTTCGAATATCTTAATAAAACTAGGTATCTAGGGGTTTTTCGACATAAGCAATTAATTCTAATATTAATTTTTATGTGTTAATCAGAGGGGACTGAACACACTATTTAAATTATCCTACAACGTTCTAACTTTTTTGTGCTACACTGTATGCACCATTTAAGTAAACCAATAAACTCCCCAATGGTTTCTACACAAAAAAAACTATACTTTGTAAGAATGGCTATGAGCAACCGTTTTCAAGATATTTGAATTTAAATGGTTTGGTTCAATAAAAAAAAAGCCTTAAAAAACAACGTTTTAGCCATAACTGCAACTGCATCATGATAAACGAATGATTTAATGTATTCTTTCATATAGTTACTTTTTGGTTGCACTAAACCACTTAAATGCAAATATCTTAGAAACGGTGGCTCGGAGCCATTCTTACAAGGTATACCTTTTTTTGTGTAAATGGCATAGGGGAGTTTACTGGTTTACTTAGATGTTACATACAGAGTAGCACAAAAAAGTTGAGACGATTTAGAAAAATTTAAAGTGTAGCTACCCCTACCTAGTTTACAAATAAAAAATTATATTAGATCTAAATTGCTCATGTTAAAATAACCCATATATCAAGTTTCACTAAAATATTCAAAGCAGATTAAAAAATTTTCGAAAAAAATCCTTTTTTCACTTTGACACCCTGTATCTTCCTTATTATCAACTTTTAGATATAGGTATGTTTGGTTAAATCTTAATATTTTGACATAAGGAACCTGTGGTTTTTCTGTGTATCATTAATTAGCGGGTACCCTGTATACTATTAAAATGATATTAAATATACCGGTGGTGCCAAGAAACATTTAAAACTAACAGTCATATCCGGTTAAAACCGAAGTTAAAGAAAATACATACTTCTATCAAATACCAACATTTAAATTGACTTTAGGGATAAAGTTAAAGAAAGAAACCACCTGTGAGAAACATTCGGTATAGAAAATCGGTATACTGGTTAAGCAAATAGGTATTGGGATATCGGCCAGTAAAGCAACAAAAAAGGAGGTATGTGACTAATCCAATCACAAATATTTACATGCAGGTATTCACGTTAGATTGTCTCTTTTTCTCACATTGCCTATGTGTTATGTTATATAGCTAATTCTGTATGTCCTAAAACTAGTGTTCTCTGCATTGTGATCCACCTAGATCTTGCTTAGCTACAGCACGATTCCACCTAGATTTGACACGTATTTCGCAAAGAAATTGATATTCACGGGAAATAGCACCACGATTGTCCAATTTGTGATAATTTAACTCTTTAGGTGGTCGCAATAATATGCCAAGGACGTTTAAAGTGAGCAATTCAAATTTCACTTTCAGGTTATTATTATTCCATTCAAGGATTGATTGGATAATTGTTGAATGTTGTTAAATAAAATTCTAAGGAATAATTATTAACAGGTAATAAAGTAATTTAAAGATTAAAATAAAAACATCAATAAAGATCTTTACCCAAAACTTTTCTTGCAATTTCAATGAATGCAATGTCGTATCTCCGTAAATTTTAAAGAACTTTGCTTAATAATACAAATAACGAGAATTTAAAATAAAAATAATAATACATTTTGATAAAAGTGACGTATAGCTAAGGTCAATAAATGGTATTTAACGGAATAAATAACTAGAAAAGAATTTTTATTCATATTATTTTCTTTCTCTAATTACTTAAAACCGTACATCAGTTTTTAATTAAACCATTTTATGTTGCACCAAAATGTGTAACTGCCTCATCACAAACGAATTATTTAATGTTTACTCAGATGGTATACAGAATCAGCCAAATGAAGTCGTTCATAGGCAGTGTGAGGAAAAGAAACAGTCTAACGTAAATACCCTCATGTAAACATATCGCATTGGATGACGATTAGTCATCCTTTGTTGTTGACTTTACTTGCCGATATCCCAATACCTATTTGCTTAACCAGTATATAGTATAGAACAAAAAGTTGGGATGTTTAAAAAAATTCAAAGTATTGTATCTAGCGTTTTCCATAAGTTAACATCTACATATAAATTAACATCAGATATAAATAGCTTCTGTCAAAAAACCACCAAATATCGCATTTTGTAACAATATTCAAAACGTATCAAATATTATCAAAATAATTTAAACGTTTTATTTTGAACTTTGACACCCTGTATCTCAGTATCAATATCGACTTTTGTACTAAAGTAAGTTTACTTAAATCGCAATATTTTAACTTCACAATCATCCCACAATTATCCAATTGAATTTTGGCCCATTACTTAGCAAGCAATAATGGTGGCTTACTTCTACAAGTATATCCAATTTCTATAAACTACTCAAAAAAATCTTCTAATGAAGATAATGTAAAACCGTAAAATAATAATTTATGACAGGTCTTTACGTACCAGGTACTTATTATTTAAATTTCTTTGTTATTTAGGACATATTTAACTTAACAGTTTTTTATTATTAAGAGAGGCAACCAATATGGTCGCCTTAAAAGCGGTAAATTTCGTGTTTTTTTACTCATACATATAAAGCGTGTCTACTTAAATTCGCACCGCACAGAAAACTTTTTTATTATTAATTTAACAAATATATATATATATATATATATATATATATATATATATATATATATATATATATATATATATATATATATATATATATATATATATATATATATAAAGTTCTGCATGGTCTAAAACCTAAAATGCAATCCTCAGATATTAGAGAATTATTGCACAGTGAAATAAGGCCAGGCATTAATAATACCGGCCTTATTTTGACATCTGAGCTTGCGCTGATGCATGGTAGGATAAGGACTCCCTTAATAAATATAGTGTCTGGCTTTATTTATGTCGGTTTTAGGTCGTACCTTATTTTGGTCTTATTTTAATTTCGGAACTGTTCGTCTAACCGAACGGCTGCCGACCTCAATATCGAAAAGTTTTTAGAAGTAAAAATACTTAAAACCTTGCTTTTTCAAATGTACGATATATTTTACACACTTAATTTTAATTTTTGGGTTTATGGGGTTTTTTCTGGTCAGTTTATGGGCGTCAATAGAGCTAAACAAGGTCAGCACGCTAAAACCCAGAACCACAACACAAGCGGCCCCTTTAGAGCAATTTGGCGTGTACCCCATAAGGTAACATCCAACTATAAACTTTTTTGTGCGTTTATAAAAGTTTTCTCTTTGCGATAATTATTGACCCCGAACGGTTTCAATAGTTAATCAATTTAATCAGTTCTACCTATTCCAATATTAATGAATTACAGATTGTTCCTACTGAGTAATAAAAGTAATAGCTTTATACCTGATAAATAATCATGGATTTTTTTATAGCTTAACCACAACAGTAGACACTTGTTTATTGCTTTTCGCATTTTATTATTAATTTATGTCTATATGACAAAACGAATGCATTATGTAACTAATTAATATTGCCTGTTTCGAACTTGACCTTAGTTAAATATAAATAAAGAATTTTACCGTTTCATGCTTGTAAAGTCTTTTATTATAAAAACAACTTTTATTATCGTTATATTTAATTTTATTATCTTTGACGAATCTATTATAAAAATTCAGTTTCTATGGTTTCTACCTTTGTTGTAATGAATGTTAGTTCTTGTTAAAGCAAGTGCGCCACTTATTTTAAGTTTTGTTATCCCTGTGCTACCTTTGTTAAAAATAAAAATACAATTCCTGGTTAGTAAAGGAATTTTTATAAAAAATAGAAGATGATTAATAGAATAAAGAGAAACAACAACACACGGCGAACTAACAAAAAAACATTATTATAGGTATTAGACAAAATTTTCACCTCATACCAACTAAAACCTAGTGTTTGTGCTTATTCAAAAAGTTAACGCTAAAATAAAAAAGAATTTGGCCAAAAACCGGACAAGTCCATTTTTGGGCAAAAATTACATTTTCACCTAGATGTATTATCTAAATGAAAGACCATACATTGGTGCAAAAATCGTACAAGTCCAAAGCATCTAACGACGCTATCAAAATTGTGAATATTGCTGACGAACAATTTTGTGGTAAAAATCGGACAAGTTCAAAACATATTAACATCGCTATGAGAATTTTGGACATAGTCGACGACATAGTTTGGAGCAAAAACCGGACAAGTCCGAAATGATGTGATTTTTGCACTAAATGTTTAAATTATCCGTGGAGTTGATATACCAGGCGGGAAACATCGGGTGCAAACTAACAGTTGAATGTGTAGTCTAATTGTTTTGTTTGTTGAAATCAAAAAACAACCGCCTTGTGGATATTACTCAGGATATTATTTCGGTCTTTACCGAACATTTTAAGCTCCTCTTTATGGCTTTATAATATAATCAAAACCTTAAAGTTTGCTATTTTAAATTGAATTCTGTGAGTCGACGCGACGGTTCCTCCAGCACATAGCAAATTTTGTACTAAAAAACCGACAGCATTTTGTCATTACCAAATAAAAATATGCGGCAGTTTTTTCCCAATCAATTTAACGAAATACATTCAAAAGATGCTATAGTTTTAGTACGGATAAATGTTTCAAAAGCTGATAGTATTTTAGACGAAGATACTAAAATCTTATATATCGGAAATAAAGAAGAACCCGCCTATACTCAGACTATTTTTATGATAACCATTTAAATGTGTGTTTATTTTTAATAAAAATGTATAACTTTTGTGGCTCATTTGGGCAAAACTCGTCCAAAAGTCCAAATTTTTAAGTTTCTCAACCTTTGTTTTTTAAAAACACTTCCAATAAACCAAATAGTAGAGTCTATAAGAACTGCAAATACAGGAAAAAAACATAATTTTGTTTATAAAAATAATACTTACGGTTTTTGTTGAATTTTTTAACAATTTTAAAATATGGACTAGTCCGGTTTTTGCCCCAGTCTTCAAATCTTTAACGTACTTACAAAACAAAATTCAAAAAGAAGTAGTATATTTCCTTAGTGCTGAAAGTGCCACTTTTTCTCAAGCGACGTGTTAGAAACGCTATATTTTCTACAAGCGTAAGGAAAATATAAAAAAAAAAATTTTATTTATTTATTTTACACTATAGCCACGGCAGCTTCAAAAAAAAAACTTGGATTTCTCTTTCGAGCTAAAAAGTATTTTTCCGCTTCTAATTTATACAATTTATATGTGTCCCAAATCCGACCTCCCTTGGAATATTGTTCTCGTATCTGGGGCATGGCGTCCCCAACAACCCTGAGCATTCTTGATTCTATTCAAAGAAGAGCTATTCGTCTCATTAATGATCCTTCACTTACAGAAAGGCTTCCCTCTCTTGCCCATCGTCGGGCTGTGGGCGATTTATCGCTTTTTATAGGTACTTCCATGGCTTCTGCTCTGAAGAATTGACCAGTATAGTTCCTCCACTCACGGTTCCCAACAGAGAAACTCGTGGTTCCGCGCGTATGCATCCTATACGGTCCAACTGGACAGACCCCGAACTTCTCACTTTGTTCGTTCTTTTATCCCTAGAGTTTCTAGATTGTGGAACCTGCTGCCCGCGGAGGTCTTTCCTTCCCCCAAATCTTCAAGTATTTAAGTCCCGTGTCAACAAACTCCCTCTTACCTCGCTTAAGACACCCACGGTACGTTAGTATTTAGGCTTTTAGCCTTCGTGGTTTGTCCAAAGATAAAAAAAAAAAAAATTTAACACAATGGTACCTAATATCCTACCATACCTTTTAAATATGAAGTACATGAGAATCCTTTATTGCGACTCACTAATACTTGGTTTAAAATGTTTGTACTTTTCCAAATTAGTGCGGAAAAGTAGTGAGACATAGTGTACTTTTCCGCACTAGTGCGGAAATGTGACACTTTCCAAACTAAATTGCGTACAGAAAAGTGCTGCTTTTCCCACTCTAGTAGAAAAAGATATTTACTTTTAAAAAGCTATGCTAAAAATACCGCGTCATGGTCTCCAATGCCTTGCATAGGATACTAAAAAAGAGATAAACTCAATAATTTTGTTATAATTTTATAAAATTATAGTCATTTAGTCCCTCTTATTATTTATTCTTGCTTATAAAATAGGGACGCTAGTTTTAAAGTGTGCAATCGTCAAAATTATGTAGATTGAACTAACCATAACCTAGATATTAATAATAATAATAATAAATGTAATGCATTCTTTCTTAAGTTTAAACATTCTGTTATGAATGTATCCATGGCCTAAAAGATGATTTATTTAAATTGAGCGCTAGAAAATAAAAATATTGGAACATTTTTATCTTACTGTTTTATTAAAAAGTAAGTATAAAATATTGGCACATTTATCTCACTGGTTTAAAAGTTTAAATGGAGATAGCACACTTTAAAACTAGGCTCTTTAAATAATAATAGAAAAATTAATACCTTTTTAACTTAAATGAAGAAGAAAAAACAAACAACTATACCGGGTTTCAACGAATCTATTAGACACGCCATAATTCCTAGAGTATAAGACATACCTATCAAAATGGGACTTGGTGTAGATAAATGGTATAAAAAGAGGAGATTTTTCGCATATTTTTACTCACCAGTCACTTCCGGTTTAACGGGAAATGGCTCCAACTTTGAATTTTTAAATGGAACGCTCTGTGTATTTAAACATTTGTGGATTCTTAGGACAATTCTAAATAGAATTTTGACATCTTTAAAAGTTTTAACGCCTACTTGATTTTTTAAAAACCATTTTAAATATTGCGTCTAGGTGACTATGATTACTTATTTTTCGGATCCTAAATAAATTGGTATCGTTAGATTCGTCAAAAAATCTCCTTTTAAAAAAGGCTTGTCTAAAAGGGTTGCCAATTGAAAAATGATAGTTAGACACAAAAATGTTAATTTGCCAACTTGTTTTATGCATATCTTTAATACAAGTCACTAAAAATTGGTGATTGTATTTTTCTTACAGCACCTATGGCCCTATGATTAATTTGCACCCAATCGTGGCCTCTGAGATGCAATTTTAAAAAATGGCTTAAAAAATTAAGTAGGCTCAAAAACTTTTTAAAAGTCTTAGTCCGATTTAAAATTGTCCCAGAAATCTAACAATAATAAAATATACAGGGTGTTCCATTTAAATATTCAAAAATATAGCCATTTTCGGTTAAACCGAAAGTAACTGGGGAGTGAAAAATATGCGAATACTTTCCACTCTTTAAACCATTTACTTAAACTAAGTCTTATTTTGATGTGTCTTATACAAAAGAAGTTATAGCTTGTCTAATAAATTCGTTCACACCCGGTATGTGACGTAAACACATTCCAATCCAGAAAAAAATACCTTAAATCTTCTTATATTTGTTTCTCTTCTCTGTTTTGTTGTAGTTTTGGTTTGTTTATGTATCCCAAATATTCCCACCGTATTTAAAGTATCCGTTCCATATCTAAATAATTGCATTTTCCACAAGTTTTAAAATTATTGACTCTATCCTAAGTAAAGCAGCTCCCGCACTCTGTAACTCGATAGAGAAGAAATTTCCTTTCTATGAAATGTAAATCATATGGCAATTTAAGAAAATTTCTTTTCTATCGAGTTACAGAGTACGGGGGCTGTTTTACTTATTATAAGCTCTTACCAGAATACTCCCTTCCTTTTTCCAATACCGAACTATGGGAAACAATATCTCCCTTTGTAGATATCGTGGTGCTTCTACGTCCAAAAATTCGCCACTAAAACTTGCTGACCAGTAAATTTACAGTTAATTTACTAGATCATCCAAAGTATTCCCTTTTCCGCTTCATTATCCCCAAAGTATTCTGACTGCGCAACCTGCTATCTGCATAGCTCCTTTACGTTTCCAAACTTCTAAACGATTAGGTTCAATGTTAATGGTTTTGCATCTTATAACACCACATAAATAAGACTCCAATGATTAGTATTTAGGCAGTTAGGTTTCAAGCCTTTAAATATATAATTTTCTAACAAACTCTAACATAACTATAACATAAAAAAAATAATACCTACACTTAGTAACCCTTAACATATTACATATGGTATACAAGGTTAGGTATTTTCCTTTTAATGCGAGAAAAGAAGACATTTTTAAATTAAAATTATGTTCAAAAATAGTTCGTTTTCGAGATACAGGGTGTTAAAGTTTTAAGACAAAAATGCATTTTTGATCATAACTTTCCTAACTCTCCAGAGATTTTTACAAAATTTGGTGCACATCTTTTTACAATTGCATTACATTTTTCTGCAAAAGCTTTTAAAAAATTTCTACCAGTGGCATCCGAACAAGATTTGTATTAATTTTTTTAAAGCAAAAATAGTACGCCACGGCTTTTTCTTCAAATCAATATTACTTTTAAATACTCATATACTTTGGAGTTTATTTAGTCATTTGATTTTTATTTATACGACAAACGGTTTTCGTTTAAAGCAATAAAAGCCCTGTTTATGCATGGCAAAATCGCTGTAATCTGATATGGCGTTTTGCATATAAAATTTGTTTATGTGTAAATTTTATTAAAGTACAACTAAAACATTTTTTAATTAAATTTGAATTGTATTATTTGACCCGTTTTTAATACAAATTAAACAAAAACGAATTTTATATACAAAATACCATATCAGATTTTAGCGATTTTGTTATGCAGCAAAATAGCTTTTATTTCTTTAAACGAAAACCGAAAAAATAGCAAGAGACCAGATTAACTAAATTAATTGAATAGGTATTCAAAAATAATATTAATTCAAAGGAAAAGCAGTGGCGTACTATTTTTCTATTGAAAAAACTTCAATACAAATCTCAAACGCGACTAGTAGAAATTGTTTAAAAAAAAATAAGAAAATGTAATGTAATGGTTAAAACAAGTGTACCAAATTTTGTAAAAATATCTGGAGTGGTAGGAAAGTAATGATAAAAATGCATTTTTACCTTAAAACTCAAACACCCTATATTTCGGAAATAAGCGGCACATTTTCGGATATAATTTTATTTGAAAAATTCTCTTATTTTCTTGCATTCCATATAGACAGAAGCATAAACCTAAAAATAACCCTGTATATTTGAATAAACAAACAAAATATTAAAATTAGTAAACAAAATAAATTCCAAAAAATATGTTATGATATAATTAAAATATTATAATTAAAACATTACAACATTAAGGAAAATCGCACTATATCATGTTCAAACCCGTAAATTTTTTAAAAAGCCACAAAATGAATTGCGCCAAGGTACAAACTAATTACACTTAAAACGGTACATGCTTTGCAACAATTTATTTCAACACAAAATTATAATTATTAAAACAGCGAATATTACATTATTGTGCTTAAATCAACGCTCATAAATATGATTTGTAGATAGCATGGCTGAAACAACTATTTAAAACATGCACTTTTTACGTCAAATGGCCATAATTTTTTACTTTTAGCAAAGACAATTTTATTGTAGTTTCACTAAAGACTCCCAAAACAATGCTAAATTTTTGGTCATCAGTTTGGACGCTGGCTTGGCTGACTTGCTTTTAGTAATTTAAAGCCTGTATAAATGTAAAACCTATAATCAAAGTATAATAAGGAAAGACAATTTTGGTACGTCTGTCTGCCGGTAAGCGCCATAGCTTTTGAATGAAACCACAGAATAATTTTAAATTTTTAGTGCCTAGGCCAGCAGTGAAATGGACTCACTGAACTCGATAGATTGTCAATGTTATTACCTGCGCGAAACAAAAGTTACATTTCATGGGTGAAAAAACGGGTTTGTGCGCAAGCAAATCGAGGGTGAATGCGCCTGGCGCCAAACAGACCATCCGCATTATCGGAAAGAATTTGTCGACGCCGTCCTGGTTTTCCGTTCGAAGTACGGTATTAAAACGAAAACAACTTAATAATAACAATTCTGATTTTGAGACACCTTGTATATTAAGTGGTACTGTCATAAAAGAGTGTTTTCAAATAAAAAAATTATTTCAAGTTTATTTTTATATCTTGTATCACACGTATTTCGTGTATAAATAGAGTTAAGACACCCTGTATTATTATGCAAAGTAAAACTAGTTTGCCAATAACATTAATAACAACTATTTCAGTCGTCTCAGACAAATAACATTTTAAAGAAACTAAGAAAATGTATAACGTAGATCAGTTATGTTGCCAAATCGACCAAAACCGAAGTTGGTGTATACAGTAACTTGCGAACCATTAAAAAAAGTTAGTACACAAATATGCGCTCTGAATAGAGAATGGTTTTAAAAAATAAAAAGAACATTACCATTATTAATAGAAAAAATCCGTTTTAAAGACAAAATGTAATTTATTTAGTCAGTATTTTAACCTAAGAAAAATCCGGTGACGTGCACCATACAGTACTTAATGTGTTAACCTTTTATTAATTACCTCTTATTAAATCACTTATTGGTAAAGACTCCTAATTATTTAAATGGGCAATAACCAAAAAGCAAATTATTAATTCTTTGTTAACACAAATTATTATTGGTAACTCAAGTTCACTGACGACAGTCAGCAAGGTTTATTAAATTTAATTAGAGACAGACAAATTAGAATGTAATAACAAATTTGCTTGTGCTATATCTAGGTGGCAAACTAGTTTAAACTAATGTAAATATTCATTACTAAATAATTATTTATAGGCCTTTCCAGCCAATTTAAAGACAAATTAAACGTAAAAAACAGATTAAAGGTAAATAAAGATTATATCCAAGTAAAAAAGAAATTAGTAAAAATAAGTTGTTCGTAATAATATACAGAATCAGCCAGTAAGAAATGTAAACAGGCAATGCGTGGAAAGCAGAACGCGAATGCCGGCATGTAAACATTTGGGATTGGATGACTAATAGCGATTTCTGTTATTGCATTCACCTGCATCCAAAAGGTTTTTTGACAACTGAAGGATTACAAGCGGTTTCATGGAGCGCAAATTTACTCAGCATTTTAGCTTCAATGTTGGCATTAAGTGGTAGATACTTGTTGTTTAGACATTAGGACGATGGACGGCGTTACCCGCTAGGAGTAGCTTCCCGGACCTTCTCTAAACTAGTAAAGCAACAACAAAGCGGGACCTATGCACAGAGCGTTGCTAACAATAGAGTGAGTCAAGTAGCAATTGAAAAATCCTATTTATGCTCATAACTCCTTTTTTCGAATGGAACTAGGGTGGCTCTTTAGCATATTTTAAAAGAGCATTTTATTTCAAACAATTCGGTACCACATACATTATATTATGGTAAAGGTTTTTCACAGAAATTTAGTAAAAAAAAAATATATTCCGCAAAACGCCGCCATCAGTACTGTTGTAATGTCGTAGGCGTGGAAAAAACGAATTTAGTTGTTCGAACCAATTTTTTCTCCACCTGATGGGCCTAATTTAAAAGAGGATACATAAAACGCATTATTTAAAATATGTTTGATTATTATTTTAAGTAACGTGTTTTCAAAATTTTACTGTTAATTTTAAAGAGAAAAAGAATAACAGGTAATAAATATTAAAATAAAGAAAACTGCGTTACACCTAATCTTAATATTAATCGTAGGCGAATAGCGAATTGCCGGGGAATTATTTTTTAATTATAATTTGTTTTTTTGAAAAAAGCCTTTTCTAAAACATGTACTTTTACTGATGACTGAATTGAATTTTCAAATTTTTACTCCGTCTGGAAAAGCGGTAAAGAATAAAAGACGATCAAATCTATTTTTCCATGGGTAATTGACTCACAATTAACCGTTTTAGCCTTATCATAGCACTGTAGATTAAAATTTAAAAAATAAATTTTTAAACGCAGAAGTGCCAAAAAAATAACGCAATATGGGATGTCATTGTATTCAGAATGTTGTATTCTTTCAAAATATGATACAATTTACCGGTGTGCCATTTAACATTCCGGTTAAACCGCTACTGCTAGAAAACAAGTGAATAGATTAACCAATGCATAATTTTGTTAGATACCAAATATTATTTTTATCTCAAAAGATAAAAAAGTTATTGTTAAAAAAATATAAGGTGATCTTTTTTTGTTCTTTAAAATTTGTTCCAAAAAAAATATTAATGGCACGTCAACGACATCATTTTACATTTTTGTCCAAAAATGGTACGTTCATATAAAAGGTTTGCCATAACTGCCATACACAAAACTTTGTAAAAATATTGTTTTATAATAATTTATTATTTTATTCTTAATTCTAAAAGCTTTTTT
Source organism: Listronotus bonariensis (assembly GCA_014170235.1). Taxonomy (NCBI): domain Eukaryota; kingdom Metazoa; phylum Arthropoda; class Insecta; order Coleoptera; family Curculionidae; genus Listronotus; species Listronotus bonariensis. The sequence continues at coordinate 97,844 of JACEGR010003302.1, forward strand.
CGCGATTGAATGATATAAAACTAACAGCATATCAGATTATCAGTCTTTAAAATTAAGAAATAATAATTATGATTACGAAGTGGGATAAACCTAAATTAAATATTTTTAAAATAATAAATATTTTTAAAAAGTTTATCAGTCTGTATGTTAAGAAGACAGATTTTGGAACCCATGTTTAGAAGGTCGTTTATACATAAAAAAATACACCATAGCAGTTTGTTACCGCATTTTACGTAAAACTTGAATTTTTATATTAATCTTATACATACCACATGTGTCTAGAGAAAGAAACATAAAAAATATTTACAATTTCTTGTTCAATTTGGTAATATTTGTTTTGCATTAACATTTTAATTTTCCTGGGTATGTGGGAAGGACTGTAAACGCCAAAAATCGCACCTTTAGGTTATTGCAATCCTTTACTTGCGCCTTGTGCAGCAGAACAAGTAGTGTGTTAGAAACTATTAGAGTCCCAGCATACGGTAAGCTTGGTAATAATGGAAAGTTAAAAAAATAAATTATTCCTAACCAAACAATTTTACCAGCTAATCTTTGGCACACACAAAAACTAGAGTGACGTTAAATGCAATACCTCGATTCAGATTCAATGTCGGATTAACCCGTTCATATAGTGAAGTGTAATTTGCTTGACTTGAGCCACCTTAATACCGGATAGACCCCACGAAATAAAAGTATGTCCACGCATGTACTTTACAATAGCACAAACAAACCAACAATTTTAATTTTTTAAAAAGTAGTGTATGTAAAATGTTCTACTTCTTTAAAAAATAAGATTAACCTTTACTTAAAGAAGCATGCCCTTTTTAAACATTTGCTCAGTGCTGAATAAAAAGGGGTTTAGAATCGAATTGGCATCCATTATCAAAAATTTTACATAAAATCTCTTTTTTTTTTAATTTTAGTAGTTAGTGTTTGTGATATTGTAAAGTTCATCTGTGAATGAAAATCTCTAGATACCTTCCTAAAACCTCGCTAGGTATATGCTAATAACAAAAAAAGCAGAAAAAAAACACCATCATTTATTCAATAAAATAACGTTTTTTTCTAGTGGGGTCAATTTGACACCCACGCGCCTCCCAACTTTACAGTTTCGATCAATTTGTATACCTACCGATGTATTAATTTTGACAAAAAAAAACAATAAGACATCAAATTTTTGTGTGAAATATGAACAGCCAATCTGCAAATATCATATGAAAACAATTTGTGTGCAGTGCCTAGCTCTAAGACAACAAGAAGGAACAGATTCAGAATAAACGCCCACTACATTTGGTATTATAAATATTTTAGGCATTTTTTCTTAAGAACGAAATACACATTTTTAGTTTTGTTTTATGTTTTTCAGGCAAAATGTGAAAATTCTGTTAGAACTAAATGTAATGAAAAAGATTATACATTTTTTTTATTTTAATAATAAGGTTCTAGCTACGATACCCATTTTGGGGCTCATTATATAATTTATTTTAACTTAGGCAAAGTATGAAGTATAACTATAAATAATAAAATTAGGTTTTTTGCGTTTCTCGCAATGCTGTCTTAAAAAATAATGACAATGACTTCAATTAAAATTACATTTAAATGTTTTAATACGAGTATTTTCTTTCCAACTTTTTCAATAAATTATTAATACATTTAAAAAAATAACTTAAAACATAATTTAGCAGTTTAAAAATCAAATAAAAGTAATTATTAAGTGTTGACGGTTGGGGTTCTAATTGACCCCCACGCGCCTACTTACGTAAAAAAAGGCACGCGCCTACTTAAGGGTTAACAACATAACTAAAATTAGGATTTTTTTGAGTTGTGTCACTTTTCTTCCGGATGAGCGAAATGTCCCACAAATTCACAAATAAAAATTATTACACATAAATTTGTTAATTGGTCACAAAAATGTTTGACAGTGGCATTTTACTTGTCGAATCTAAAGGTGTTTTTATGTGTCATACTATTTATGCAAACTCTCCATGTATATTAGGTTACACACAAGTTTTGGAATGAAGCTTATTTACTACGATCGATACTTTCTACACTAAGTTCCCTTTTCCAAGTTAACTTTAATTAAAAATAGCTTACGTTCCAAAAATGTCGGTTCAGCTTGTTAACGTCCAATTTTTTTGTAATAATTAGTGAAAATTATATCTAAAACGTGCATGGAACATTAAGCAGAAAGACGTTTAATTCATCTAGTTAATGTAAGCCTATTAAAGGTGTGGCCACACATAACCGCAACGAACCCGGAGCCGTGCGTTTTGCTCTTGAAATGTAGGGGGATGCGGGACAATTTATTATTAAACTTGCAACTTTTACTATCGAAATACAAAGTTCCTAAAATATGTTAGGGAATATTATTCTTCTTGTAACTTAGCTTTGGGGAAACCATTGCTCATGGTTACTAACCAAAATATTCAAAATATGCTAAAACCGAAAACCGGTTAACCGCTTTATATATATATATATATATATATATATATATATATATATATATATATATATATATATATATATATATATATATGTATAGTCATATTCGTTGAACTTGCAGAGCATAGCTAAAACTAAAGGAGAATAAATCTGATTACAAATTTTCGATTTTAATTTTGAAACAAATTCAGTGGTGAAAATAAAGCATAAACCATGGCTACTAAGCACAGTTGGGTCGAATAATGTAATCCTGAATACCAAGAAAAAAAAGAATTGAATACCGCTGTATTCGAATACCAGTATTGGGTATTCCTGAATACTAAAGAGCAAAAAAAAAAGATAAAGGTCCCCAAACCTAAAAAAGAAGGTTAACCGCTTTTCAAAAACCGGTTTTTGAATACCGATAAACCAAAACCGGATTTTTGGATAATCGGTTTTCGATTAACCGTGGTTTTGGCTAAAACCGAAAAGAGGTTTCTGAGTTAAACTGTTTATGAATATCGATTAATCGGTTTTTAATTGATTGAGGTTTTGATCCAAAGAAAAAAAACTGGTATTTTGTAAAATCGGATCTACTTAGGATGAAAGCTTTCGAAATATTTTTTTTATATAATTTCTGCTATACCTACATAAATACTCTTTAAGTTTAAAATAAACCGACTGTAAATAATTAAAATAAAACATGATTAATTAATTAGCAAGCAAATATGTTTTAATTTTAAAGTAAAGAAAGAAAAAAATTTGGGGCAGTACCAAACAAATTATATATTTTAAAAATCCGTATTTCTTTTTTTTATGACTTGGATGTATATCAATAGAAGTCGCTAACTAAAATATAGTTGAAAGCTAAGGGGCTAAGTTGTTTGATTGCAGTTCGAAAATATACATAATATTTAAAAACTTTATTATAGGTATCAGGATTTTTGCGATTAAAATCTGTAACGTCTAAAGGTGGTAGCACTATATTCGCGGTCATCTAGCAATCCCATGTTGACAGACTAGGTTTTTCGGTTTTAAAAACCGTGTTCGGTTTTCGGTTTTGAAAATCGGTTTTGAAATATTTAGTTAATCGGTGTTAACCGAAACCGGATTTATTCATAACGGGTTAACCGGTTTTGCTTTTTTCAGTTTTTGCCAGTCTTACTTTAAATTACACCTGATTACAAAATAAACCTTTAGAAATATGGTATCACCTTTTTGGTGAGATTGGATAGAAAAAACAGAGATAAGTAGGAAAATCTGTTTAGACTCAGCTTTTGATTTTTTCCGAATTAATCTATCTCAGTGTCCTCTATCATTGTGAATTCGGGCTCGGTGCGGTTATGTATGGCCAGACCTTAAATTAAAATCTTAGGTATACAAAGGCGTTTAAAAAATTATCGTAGATTTAAATGTTATCATAAGAACAGCTTTTACAATACGTATTTGTTTTGTTGTATACGTTTCAAATGTTTTAAATTACATTTTATCAAATTTACCAAAACGTTAAATGGGCTTCGCTGTTTTACCTTCGTTTTTCCTTTGGCAGGGGCCATATATATATATATATATATATATATATATATATATATATATATATATATATACAGGGTGTTATGGAAATACTTTAATATATTTAAACCCCAAAATCCTTGTGTAAAAATAAATTGAATAAAAATTATTAAAAATGGCGGACCACCATAAATAACAGTGATAATGAACCCCAAAATTTTACGATTAAAAAGCAAACCCGCTACTGACCAGCTCTTTAAATCCCTTTAAATACATATGTTTACCTTCTGTCGCTGTCAAAAACAGCTGAAAGCAGTTATAACACGTGGTTAAGTCAACAAGCTTGAGAAAAGTTGCCAAATTTATTTTGTTCTTTACCAGTTTATCTATGGGTTTTGCTGTTTCAATTCGATCAAACGAAAAACTTACATGATTACACAAATTATCCTTTATTACGCTACTAGGTTGTTTGAGCGTATAATGAATGTAAAGATTACTTTTTCCACAAATCAAGTACACTTTTTAGGTGGTTAATTACTTTACAAACTTTTTAAACACTGCGACGCGACACGTATGCGCACAAAGAATTGAATTAAAATACACAAAACGGTATTTTTATTGCAAAACACTATTAAAACAAATTTTACTGCGTTTTTAAATAAAGTTTTTGTTACATTTCGCTTTTCTTTCATCAAAATTAAGAGTTGACAGACGACAGGTGGTTTACACAAGATCGTTTGACTAGGTAAGGTTGCCTCATTACGTCACATATGTACCGCACTGCTGGTTCCTTGGCGCCAACATAGCAAACAAAGAATAATCATTGTTAAATAATTTATTAATAGGAAATAAAGAAGTTACGGTAACAACTGGAATTAACAGTATTTAAAAGTATTTCTTTAATATTGACAAAAACACAAACTACACTGTTAAAAACTTCATTAAATAATGAGCAAAATACATATGTGACGTATGGTCCGCCATGTTGCAAGGCTTACGAGGCAACCTTACCTAGTCAAACGATCTTGGTTCACACGAGAAAAGAGTACAAAAGATTATTCCCTATGAGACAAAGGTACAAAAAAACTACGGTAATTGTACAGAAAGTGTCCGCAACTCCGATTTTAACCAAATTTGGTATGTTGGGTTTTTGGGGCGCTGATCACGAATCTGAACGAAATTTTAGTCGGAAATGTTTGGTTTCAGAGATAATCATCATCAAAGTTGGCATTTAAACTAACCTTATTTTCACCATTATTCACCCCTCTTTTTGCACACAATTCTTGATTTAAAGCTAAAGTGGCCCACAATATTTGATTTTCACCTTTTAAAACCCCGTGTTTCTATGTTTTTTACACCTTTTATCAAATAAATTGGGAAGGGTCCCTTTAAAAACGTTGCAACCGTGCATTCACTGCTCCACCGCCTCCACCATATTCTGCTACGATTAAAAACGATTGAAAGCGAAGCTATGCAATTTAATTCCAAAAAGTGTAAAATACGTAGAAGAATGAGGTTTTAAAAGGTGAAAATCAAATATTGTGTACCACTTTAACTTAAAATCAAGAATTGTATGCCAAAAGAAGGGGGAATAAAGTGAAAATGAGGTTAGTTCAAATGCCAACTTTAATGATGGATATCTCGGAAACAAATGTATCCGACTAAAAATTTTTTCAGATCCGTGATCAGCGCCACAAACACAGGTGTTTTTACAGGTTAGATGTTTTTTGCAAGAAATTTATTGCAATTTATTCTAACATTTTTGCAGTTTGCACGTAACTGGGTTTATCAATTTACTGAAACTTGTAAGTTCAATTCTTTTTAAACCGTTTTCTTTGTCTCATGTTGTTCTGGTTATGGGCGATAAAATGATACTTACAGCGAATTCTTTTGGTTAAACTAGGTGCTTTCAATTTAATTAGGTTTTTTAATCAAAATTTTTACTACAAAATGCAGGGTTTGTTTTTCTTTTGATAATTCATAAAAGCTTGATGTCTAGGAACTTATTACCCTGGGTATAAAAAGTAGACGGCATATTTAACATACCTTAGGGATAAAGGAGCCGAAGTGTATATTTTGGGGCTTCTTCAGATGTACGGTTACAAAATGCATGAAACAATTACTTTGTGTTGCTATATTACTGTACATCTCATTGGTACGGAAGAGAAGGGAAGTTTATGGTGAAAGTGTAAAGAGTGTACTCGTGAAAATAAAAGTACTTTCCAGCCAAGAAAAAAATCCTAGCCTTCTAAAAGCTGTTGTAGCTCTAAATGTTATTTAAGGTTATTATTTAATGTAACGCCTACGCCGCTCATAAGTAGATAATAAAAATTGGTTAACTTTTTTTATGCCGGTATATTATTGTCCTCTATTGTGTGCTTTAAAATCTACGATAAAATGGTGGTGCCCTCTGGATAACATTATTCAGTCGTTAAATGGGTTTAACATCTAAAATCTGGCACCCACGGTACTTAGTACTTAGCTTTTGCGCTACTAACATGGACTGCCATAAACATAAAAAAACTAAATATACTAAATGTACTAGATGTAGTACAATTGTACAGCTGAACATCGCAAATTCGCGTTGTTGTTGTCAAGGAAGCCGGCATGATTTAACTGACCAATAAGAAGGCTTCCTTACATAAGGAAGTTCCTTATGCTATGCAAGGTTACAGAAAGACGAAATTCGCTTGCCCTGGTTTGCGTTTTAAATAATATTTCGAAGAATTTACCAAATTGTGCGTTTATTAAGTTTTGCATTTTGTTTTAATTTACGTAAAATGCAACGAAATTCAATCGAGTTGACTGACATGGTTTTGTGTTATGGGGAAGCTAGGCAAAATGCTCGGCAAGCCGGGGAACTATGAAAGAGTTTGTTTATAGTGAACCCATTAACAGTTTAGAACAGTTGCGAAATCGTGTGGAACTAGCGGCTCAGCAAATAAGGAACAATGAAAACATTTTTGCGCGTGTGAGAAACAGTATGCAGCGGAAAATAAATGCATGTTTGGAATCAAAATTTAGAACATATTCCGTATTGAAGGTAAATCGACCTTTATTTAAATATTTTTTGTTACAATTTATTTTGATATAAGGCTTTTAATAATTTTTAAAGTAAATTTATAAAAAAATAGAATATAATAACATTTTACCTTTTTATTCTATTATGTATTTATATCGTTTATTGGGTATAAAATAGGACGTTTGGCAACATCGCAAACAAATAGGTCTACTGTCTGTGTTTATAGTATTTACGTAACCAGGGACGTAGCAGATAGGTGAAAAGAAGGTATTTTTACAAATTGTAAAAAAGTTTGAATTAAACAAAAAAGTACTCAGTGTGTCTCTACACTGTCCCAGGAGTCACCCATTTCAATATATTAAAGTATTTCCATAACACCCTGTATATATATATATATATATATGTATAGTCATATTCGTTGAACTTGCAGAGCATAGCTAAAACTAAAGGAAAATAAATCTGATTGCAAATTTTCGATTTTAATTTTTGAAACAAATTCAGTGGTGAAAATAAAGCATAAACCATGGCTACTAAGCACAGTTGGGTCGAATAATGTAATCCTGAATACCAAGAAAAAAAAGAATCGAATACCGCTGTATTCGAATACCAGTATTGGGTATTCCTGAATACTAAAGAGCAAAAAAAGATAAAGGTCCCCAAACCTAAAAAAGAAGTTTTCTAAGTCAGTACTTATTTATATTTTTTAAAGAGAAAAAAAACAAAAAACAATTTTTTTGTGTTACCTTTCTTTCAATTAAAAAGTAAATACGAATCCTGCTATTGACATTCGGGTATTCGCATATTGGGAATCCCAGTATCCGAGTACTGCAAATCCCGGCATTCAAATACTTTAAATTCCGGTATTCTAATACCATAGAGTAAGGAAATTATAAGAGTTATCATGGAATAGCCGACTTAAAAACAGGTCATGCGAAAACTCCCAATATAATTTTATTCGTTTCTCGTTGAAATACCGCCAGTTAGTCATTTCAGTAAGCTTACGTGTCTCCCCACCGCTGATGTTACACGAGACGAGGCTTCAACCGACGCATTTAAAGTGTAAACTGGGAAAATGACAAGCCTGCCGCAAAAGCGGTACGAAAATTTTAGCATGCTAATACTAAAAACCTATATTCGAATACTATTCAAATACCAGCCCAATGTATTCTAAATAGGAATTAGAATACCGAGTATTTGAATACTACCCCCTCTGCTCAGTGGCGCCTTTGTCAATAGGCTGAGTAGGCTGAAGCCTAGGGCGGCGGATTTTGGAGGGCGGCAAATAAATGGAAGTGAGGACTTTTTTTTTTTTTTTTGCTCTTCAAAATTTTCTCATGATGAAAAATTTTGTTGGATTTGGAATTATTCTTTGTACCTACAATCGAAAGAAATGGAAGTGAGGACTTTTTTTTTGCTCTTTTAAACTTTTTCAGAGGGAAAAAGATGAGGAAATGGGCGGCGAAAATAAAATAGCCTACGGGCGGCAAGGCTGGGGGTGGCGAAAATAAAATAGCCTACGGGCGGCAAGGCTGTAAGTGCGCCTCTGCCTCTGCTTCTAATCATACAGACGTACCATAAAATAATAATTAACTAACCAGAACTAGCCGACCCGTGCCCAGTTCGTTGCGGGTTAGTTATATTATTTTTTCCTACGACCACTTGTGAAAATAGCAAATAGCACACTGTTTTCATGCACAGAAAATGCCTTATATCACACTAGTGTTGCAAAGTACTTTACAGCACTAGTGTTGCAAAGTACTTTACAACACTGGTGTGATACATATTATGATGTCATTCTAAAAACTGCTATTGGTTTTGCAAGTGACATATTTATTGTAGTGACAGTAAAAAAAACTTTTTATTTACCTTAAACGGTGGAACCCGAATTAGCGAAAATCATCTTATTTTATATTTATTAAAATTTACGAAAAAATAAAAACATAAACAAAAATATACATAACCACAAAAAACAACTTTCACTGACTGGCACAGTGTTGTCAGGTAATTAGATCAAATTTAAAATCTCCCTTCTACCTTTGAGCACGTACTTTATAGAGGCAGCCTTGCCGCTTGACCGTTCGACCTAAAGCGCCAGAGAAAAAAAGCCTATAGATCAAATTCCTTCCTCTCTTTCTTCGTGTACTCAAACAACTAGTTAAATCTTTTTTTTAATCCCTAATTAAACCTAAGGCTAATACACACTTTATGAATCCACTTTCTTTTATCCATTCTTAAATAGAATCAGACCCTTCCGACGTTGCCAAATGCTTTCCATATTTTGCATGGTAACGTGATGGTAACTGACGTTTGGTAGTCGTTTTTCCTTACTTTAAGGACTTTAGGTTATGCATTTACAATTTTCATATTTTTTATATTTTTTCTTAAAAATATGAGGAAAAACTGTTATTTTTACTTAATTTTACATGTGATGTTCAGTTTCATTAACTCGTTTTACCAATTTTACCCCACCCAGCACCCCTTTTCACTCCCCGGTCCCGTAAGTTTATTTACTGATATTTTTTTAAAAAGGGAATATTTTGGATATGCACCACTTACGTTTTATTTAGAAGAGTGTCTAAAATATGTAAGAATCGATAATTTTTAAAAAACCTTTATAATAGCAGAAAACCGTATTAAACTATTAGCGTTATTACCTAACAAAACCATACAATTTTTATTAAGTGAGGGCCTTTTTAAATTCCAAAATGATAAAAGTTATATAATGCTTCTAGGTAGGTGATTTTCGATGTAAAAATATTGTCAAAACAGTATAATATAGCAGTGAGGAAAAGTATATATCACACTAGTGTTGCAAAGTAAATATCACCCTAGTGTTGCAAAGTTCTCAATTGTTTTTTATTTTTTCTGAACAGACAAACTTTAATTTATTTTTTTTTTTGGTGAATAATTTGTGGTCGTAGGAAAAATAGTGTACAGTACTCGTGTGAAAATGACTTTCTTACACTCGTGGGTTTGTCGCACTCGGCTAACGCCTCGTGCTACAATATTCCCACTCGTGTGAAATTAGTCATTTTCCACACTTGTAATGTAATATACTATTCT